>JAEANM010019866.1:0-12250 GCA_017656035.1 Myanophis thanlyinensis | reverse complement strand
ACCCGCCCGGACGCCCCGGACTGGACGTAAAAAGAGGACATGTCCGGGCAAAAGAGGACGGTTGGTCACCCTACTTTGAAGAGATAATATTATTAGCATAGAAACAATATATACTGGCCTACTACAGACACTGCTGAACAGCCCTGAACAAATACTTTGGCCTACTATATTGCAAAACCAAGAAAAAGTCACAGTATAAATTACAGCATGACATTCAAATGTTTTAGATACACTCATCTCTGTAACATATTATTATTTATTTATCCCTTCCTACTAGGTCAGATTGCTAGTCATGGCTGTCTCTGAGATATGGTCAACGAATTCAAACAATTTAGTTTACTGGGCCATAGGATCCTGACTGTTTCTTCTCCCTGTTGCCATTCAAGAACAATTCAGCTCGTTGTAAATGTTTTCTTAGAAGGGCATTTTAAGCAGGGTTTTTTTTTGGGGGAGGGGGGATTTTTACCACTACAAAAGATCTATATATCTGCCAGTGGTTTAAAAAAAAAGGCATAAAAAGTGTTGCAGGTATAGTTTGTGCATAGCTTTGCAATTTTCTGTGGTCATTTTACTAACACACAGTATTTTATCTATTTGATTTTGAATTATGTGTACAGGTTATATGCCTGGAATAATTCTATACCTTGAAACTACTGATACAAAAATATATCTTAGCATACTGCACTCCAGGAAATGTTAAACTATAGACAAACAAAATCCCAAGCGCACCCAGGAAAGAAAGTATTTTTAGGATGGGTACAAAATGAAGTAAGAAATATTTGACAGAATTTAACCAAATAAAGAAAATATCTTATTTTATTATTTTTTAAACCAAAAATTACTGCACTCAATTGAACTGAAATGATCAGATCATTCACAACTACCAGCAAACTTTTAAGTAAAACAATATTTTTGGCATTAACAATTTTGCCTGTGAAACGTAGCAGACTGAGTCATTTGTTAAATGCAGAATTTTGTTGTGACCAGAGATGTTCGAATCTTAGAACCCATTTTTGTTTCACTAGCCACAGGTTTCTGCTGAACATTTTTCCTGTGTATGTGAATATGTGTTTTACGGGATTTTTGTGCACCCTGGGCATGAGAAAATACTAAGCCAAAAGCAGGTCCTTCTCCCAAAGATAATCCTTTCTCCTGGCTTTCAGCTAATTGGGGCAGCCTTTTTTCTGGAAAGAATTGTTTTTGCTTAGGATTAATGTTAAGTATCACCTGGTGGGCTGGTTTAATACATCCAGGGAATGGAGGCAAAGCCAAAAATAGTTGAGGGTGGCCAACTTACCACAGCAAACTTGCCATCACCAACTCGTCACATCCAACTTGCCATGGGACAACTCATTGCAGGACAAGAGTGATTTTGCGAATAGTAAAGAAATGGTAGAACAGAATCATTAAAGAAAGGATGCAAATGTGAATGACAAAAAATAAAATATTTTTAAAAATATTTTAGATAATTTTAATAATTAAATTGAATTGTTGAATTGTTCCTTTGCGAGTTATCCCACAGCAAGTTGGCCACCACAAATTGGTCATGGTGAGTGCGCCATGATGAGTTGGCCAAAGTGAGTTGTCCTATTCCAGTCATGGAAGCCTTGGCCCCTAAAATAATCTTGATATGCAAGGCTTACTCCTGGGCCTCACTGATTCCTGTAACTCCAGTATTCAAATCAGTATTTGGACTTCTAAGGTCTCCTGAATGTGAAGAGAACAAGGAGGGGGACGGACAGGAAAGCACATCTGTTTATTGACAATAAACAGCCTTTGGTTTGAAGTTATTGACATATACAGATATTTCACTGGAGAAACAATTCATAGAATATGGTAGGTATTGTATCCTGCTCCTCATCAAATGCATGAAATCCACAAAAAAATCCAAAAGGCATCTTCATAATGATTGTATAACATTAAGACCATGACTCATAGAGGGAAACTCATATTTGACTAATGAATCAATATAAATAATTAAATGGTTGATTTTAGGTGCCATCTTTTCCTGAACTTTGCTTTCTCTTCACCATCCCTAAAAAAGTGAAACCAAATACAAATCAACATAATTCAGAAAAAATTGTTTAATATACTCAGGTTGTGATAAGAATATGTGATCTGAGACTAATAATGAGTAACAATCCATACTTCTTGTTGAACCCATGAAGTAGCTTGATAGTTTTGAAAGCTATTCAGAGTGAATCAACACTAAGTTATAGATACTTCACTTGGGAATTGAGATACGTTTTGCTAACAGGGCCAATGGGATAAACTGAAAGTTCAGATTTCAGCATTCAGTTCAGCTGTGAACTTATCACTTTCCTTTGAGCAAACTACTATATGTCACTCAAATTCCTTGGTGGGATAAAACAGGATGCAAATGCCCACACATCAAAAGTCCTGGTAGCTCAGAATTCTTTATAGCTGGCAGCACTTAAAACAGTGTTCTATATTTCCTATTTTGAATTTGAGGATCCTTTTGGTATAGTTTTCGATGCAATGAGCCCATGAAGTAGCCTTTGAAAAAATTGTGGTTCAAATTAGCTGTGAAAATTGATTGCTTTACAGAAAACAATGGGATTGGAAGGCTGAGTCAATCTTGAGTCAGTCAAGACCAAACTCCTGGCTGTGGGCAGAGTTAGCTTGCAATATTACATTCTAACAATTGCGCCACTACATACATTTAGTCTCTGTCTGTAAGCAGAGACTTTGCAACTTTTCAAGCAAGAATCAACAATAAGAAGAAGGCCTGGGAGAATAGCCAGGTTTTCAGTGATTTTTTTAAAAACTTCATCATGATGAAACAATATGGACCACTGTTGGATGCTATTCCAGAAAGCAGGTATAATAGCATAGAAAGTACACTTTCTAAGTCCTGATAGATAAGATTACTTTGGAGTTATTGTGTTAGATCACGTTTGTCCCTTGGAACGTATGTATAAAATTACTGTGAGATCTATTTTTAAAATAAGTATGCCATGCATAGATGAACACCATAAAACAAAGAAGTTGTCTTTGAGGGCCTTTTCCCCCCCAACTTTAGATAAAATAACATCTACGTGAGAGCCCACAATTAAATCTCTAAGTCAGTTGTTCCTAGCAGCCTCCTCATATATTGGCCTACAGTTCATTGATTTCAGCTAATGGTGATTTGCTTGTAGAATATGGACATTATCAGTCCAATATCAGAAAGCCCTGGACAGCAGAAGGCTGTTCTCCATGAATTTTAGCACATTAGTACCTGCACAATTTTAAGTAATCTTGCCTAAACACATGCCCATCACATAAACTGGAAGAACTTGGTTGGGAAAGACTCTTCTAAAGCCAACACTGCATTAGCTTTTGCATGATATTTGATAATCTTATGGGCTGAAGCAGAATAATATTTATGCATGCGATTGTACCAATGGATCTTTGCTTATTTTGGTCATTTTCTTAACTGTTCCATTTATGACTCAGCCAGGTCATTGCTGAATGAAAATGGCATAAGGAGAGAAGGTAAGGAAATAAATTGCACTGACAGACAATTCATAATAGTGAAGAAGAGGAAAAGGGTTAGTCTAACAACAAAATAATATTTCCAGTCCTAAAAACCCAATCATGCTAAGATATATGAGAAGATACTCAAGTTAACTAGAAGAGAGTCTTCCAGAATATAGTAATATATAAGTATTAATTCTCTGCATTGAATTAATATTTGAATTATGAAATCATATGGTACTAACACCATAAAATTGCAACATCCTTATTTATAATATCATATCATTGTGGTGGCATCAACAATCAGACATTGTACTTTTGTATTTATCTGACAAAAAGAGAATGGGAAGAAACTGAAGCTTTCTAACCTGAGTAGCATTGAGGCTGCCATTTATACCAAGACTGGTGTAACTGATCTGAGGATTCAGTAACACTTTAGAACTCAAGTCTGATCACAAATTTTAAATAAGCTGCGGGGACTACAGAACTTAACCAGTTTTTCTCTCAAGATGATAATGACAATATGTTTGCACCTCTGTTGCTTAACTCTGAGGTCTCTAAGAGTCCAGGATGATGTAGACATGTGGGATCCTTTTGTACATAGCATTAGACGGGTATTAGTTTAAGATTTATTTTACTGGTATACAACTATTGCCAGTAAGTAGAACATTCTAGATTTTATTTTTACTGTGCTTACTTGACTGTAGGGTGCTACTGAAAATATACAAATCATCAGAAGGTTCATCCAGTATGGATGGCTAGTTGTAGGAAATTTGGTATTCACAGTGGTAGTAGTCACTCCTCAAAATTATTTTCTTGTGTACAGGGCTTTTTATATTGTGAGACTGGTACCTACATAAAAACTCATGCTATATTTTTGTGATATTAGCAAATCCACTATAATCAAGTCTCCATTTTCAGTGGCAATTGTGTGAATGTCCAAGTGAGGAAGTTTTAGTCAGAAAAAAGGTGGATCTTTCTCTTTCCTTTTGCAAAACTTGCCCAGCTCTTAGCAGCCCAGTACAGGCCAGTAATAACTGGTACCTTTGTGAAATGAAAACCAATCTTTTGTGGAAATTGCATTAGATGCTACTGCCTCTGTTGCTAATCTTAGAAATAAGGGCATACTTAACAAGGGACTTTAGATATGTTCCTAGGTGGGATGTTTGGCTTTATAACTGAATATCGAACAAAAGTATTATTGTTTTAAGTGGCATGAAGCACTAGCAATTATATCAACACATCAAAATTGATAGCCATCCTATTATGGTTTCCCTCATTCTCCCTGTACACTAGAAAAGACTCTATTAGTTTATATATTTATATATTATGGAAATCTGGGCAGTATAGTTAATGCAAGGTTCTATATGTCAAATGAACATTGAAATGAAAAATGAAAATTCAAGAGTGCCATGCAAATGCAGCCTGTTACCAACAAATATAGCAACATATATAGGAAGGTAACACAGTTAACTATTCATTTATTGCCTGATAAGCAATTTACTTGAGAAAGAACCTGAGTCATGTGCATCAAGGTTCAGTCCCAATTGCTACTGCAAATACAGTGAAAAGCATAGCCTTTTTGCTTTAAAGTAACTGATTCCCTTTTATGAATTTCAAATGTCCTGATCTGATGAAGAGTTATCTCTTCAAAAATATTATCTAACAAGCAGTCGCTTTTCCTCTGCCATTCAAAACAGGACCTGCAGACAGCAAGATCGGCCTGCAACCAGCTGTTATGGCCAGCAGAGGTCAACATGGTCTCTTTTAAAGGCTACTCAGCCAAATATTCCCTGCAGCTTTTCAGGCGGTGGTATCAGTCATAGAGTGAGCAGGACAAGAGAAGTGATGAGCCAAAGCCAATATCATGCCTTTCAATCTGCTAAGGCTCAGCCACAGGCCTCTTGAGGCACAGGGAGAGACTCTTTTTTATGGCAGTGACTTGGTTGTGCAATGCTATTTGTTCACAGCCACTCTGTGCAATGATACCATGTCAAACCAAAGGAAGTCCAGGTGCCTCTTGAAAAAGCATCTGTGGGACAACCATGGATGACTGAGACTCTCCATAGACATTTACCATTGAATAGCATTCAATTCAAAGTCTTTCCATCTTTCTTTCTTTCTTTCATATGGTGGAGATCTTCTCCTGTGACTCAGCAACTAAAAAACTTCCTAATCAATTACATTCTCCAAATATTGCTACAGAATTCTCCAAATATTGCTCCTCATCCATTCGTTAATAGCAATTTTTGTTGCTGAATTCATTAATTAACTCATAATAAAATAAAATGAGAATTGTAATATAAAATGTGTTAGCCAGAATAGGGATGGACATTCTATTCTTCCTCTATAAATGTGACATGTTATGATTATAAATCACTATGCATTAAAGAAAGCAAAGGCCTTTTTGGTTTATTTTTAAACAATTTCTGTTTAACATTCTGTTACCTCTGTTACTGTGACAACCAAAAATGATTTTGTAAAAAGATAAATGGATCTGTTTAAGCTAAGGTTTATTTCTTCTCAATCAATTCTTAGCATGCTTTTAAATTATTATTATTATTATTATTATTATTATTATTGAACATTAGTGAAAATTGCTTTCTCTAATGCTTGATCTGCCTCTCCATGTTTAAGTACTAGACATACAAGCTATTAACTGATAGCTTCTGGAAATTTTTAAGAACGAGAAAAGCAATGTAAGTAAATTGTTAAAAAGGAAATGTTCTGCTCCTAGTTCCTATCCCTGATTTCTTTTTGGCAGAATACTTCAAGCCATAAGAATACCAAATCCTATGTGGCAGAATCTGTAAGAGAACTATGACAAGTAATCGAGTGGACTTACCTTATTTTGAAATACAGTATTTATACTGAAAGACACTCTGCCTAGAAAATCGGACTTGACTGTCTTTGTTACTACTTGTGTTTATCTTTGAACTTTTACTTTAAGTGATATATGTCATTTCCAAACTTTTGCATGACATATGTCAGAAGTCAGATTTGGGAAATGAAGAATTTCAGACTCCTAATGATGAGCTTAGAAAACCATCAAAAGTGTGTTTAGTTTTCATGGAAAGGATTGAGGTCTGGAGGTTCAGTAATTCTCCATGAATCTTCATCAGTGTTAGAAAAATAAGTAGAAGACTTGGTTAGAAAAACTAATAATAATTAGTTTTTAAAGAGTCTGTGCCTGTTTAAAAGTTTAATTTTTGACACTCTTTGGGATTAGGAAGATCTGTCAATCACCTAACATATTCCTTCCAGACCTATCTTGGAGAATTCAAAGCTTGAGGGATACTATAGCTACTGTTCCTACCTGTCACCAAATTGCTCTTGGAGTGTCATGATGCTTTTGATTTGATTTGGGTTTCTTTATCAAGAACCTGTTTCATTTTATGGAACCCCAAAGCTTGCCAAATCGAAAACATACCCCTTAGGTTTGCTTACCTAGGTCTAGAACAATCTGTTTTGAAACTGGAAAGAATTACTCAATTTGCATATTTGATTTTCTAGATAACATAAATACCATTAATGGGTATTTTTACAGCCTGAGCCTAGGAAAAATAGGGAGTTTTAATTTAAGTCCATTAAGCCAATTCTTACATTGCATGGGGATACATATAAAGAATCCCATACACATAAAGAATATAGGCATATTCATATTTCATAGTAAGCTACCCTATAGTTTCCTAGTTAATGCCAGGCATTGTGTATGCATTTAAACACACCTGAGTAAGACAAGTTTAAAATACAGGGAGCTAAATGCAACATATAACCAAAGTTAGCTCTATGTTTATCACTGATACTGGAGCTTGGCATTATGTCCGAACAAGAATGCATATTTAGCCAACTGTTAACACCCCACACATCTATTCAGATACAGGAATGAGATGTAGGAATGTTGAAGCAAAGTGTTGTTTCTGTTTTGCCTAGTCCCTGTAAGTTTGTTTTTGAAACATAAGGGGTTAGAGTGAGGATTAGATTTCTGTTACTTTACACATGGTGCTTCTAATGTGCCCTAATATACTACGGACCAATTGTTTTCTCATGCTGTTTTTCTAACCCAGCAAGTCATTGCAAAGATTAGATTTATCACCTGTACATTTCTCACCTATGATTAAAATTAAGCTGTGCATCAATAAAATGCATCCATCTATAATATATTTTGAACAAAACTTCATTTGACATGATTTTTTTACCATACTAAGACAAACCTTTGAAGACTAGGGTTTTCTTTGGGAGTAAATACCTGGTCTTGTCACTCCGTCCCACTTGATTGATAAAATAAGCAATGCAGTACTCCTATTTTGTTCAAATTTAGCCCAGAAATTTATGTTTCTAAAGAGAAGGTCTGAGAACCTACTGGGTTTTGTCCCAGATCTCCAAACACAATGACTAGTCTTTAGATTAGTCCACCAAGAAACCTCCTGTGCTTTCTAGAGGTTCAGTCTTGTGAGAAGGAAGGCAACAAGACTTGGGGATGTCTTTATAAGGCCCTACACACATAGCTCAAGTCCATTTTAGGCAGGAGTGACGGACCTTTGGTATGGGGAAGAGTAAGAGCAATCCAGGAAATTGCTTCTTCTGTGTGTACTTTCTAGACATGGTTCCCCATATTCATTCCTTTGAATGCACTAGCTACAGGCTTCTAAGGCAGAAGAAAAATATTAAGTCACAGCCCTTTGAGCATCAAAGAGTGCTGTTATAGCCCTGGTCAATCTTTTAGTTCTCTAGAATAAACGTATCTAGTTCAAACTTGAATAAAAATATTAAAAGCCAAACCAAACTGCCAAAGACCCATTATGTCTCTGGTTCATTCAATAGCCCCTTAAATAAACAGGTAGACTACTTAAGATTTGTTCCACATTTATCTTGTGCAGTGATAAAATGCTGACAAGATTCCAGCCCTGAAAAGCCATGAACAGCGCCCTATCTTCTCTGCAGCATCCTAAAAATAGTTTATGCCAGAGGTCCATCAAGAAATGGATCCTTCCTTCTCTTTGCCCTAAGAAAGCTAAAGAACTCTCCAAGGGGGAGTGGCTGCTCCAGTTTGGCACCCAGTCCTGCCACTGACGTCACTGTCTTCAGTTCAATAAAAAGATCTAAGGACAGGGAGTAAGGACCACTCCCAGGGATTCAGACACCTCGCGGCTAAGTCTGTCGGCCTTGCTGCTCCTGCTCCTCCTCTTCCCTTCCAGCTCTCTCAGTCATGGTGGGTTTGCAAGAAAATTAAGTTCTGTTTAGCTAGTGATTTAATGTAACATTATAATTTCCAACATTGTGCTAGTTATAACAAGGCAGTCCAGAAACCAATTTCGTGAGATTTTTAATGGGGCAATGCCCAACAAAATCAGGCTGAAATGGGTAGAGCTATAACATACAAATTTTGTGTACATTACAGTTACAGTTACATTTATGTACTGGGGTTATTTAGGAATTCTTGATTCATTCATTAGCTTGCACATTTCCCACAACCTTATAGCAAGTTGATGTTAGTAACACAGATTTATTAACATTATTGTGGGTAGGAATCCCAGTGAATCATCATAAAAGCAAGTTATTTTGTATAGAGCTGAAAGGGCAGATAAGTCTTTATCTAAAAGGTCCTGTGCATGTCTGCACAAAAGTAAATCTCATTTAATTAAATGGGACTTATTGCTACAAGTAAGTGTAAGTTTGTACTTCCCTAAGACTACTTTCATAGTTCTTTTAAATGTAATACTGCTGCTTCTTACCTTGTGTTCACTAATGGAAAGCAGCAATTTATTTGATTTGTAATATGTATCATACCATAGTGATATTACTTTTCCATGTTTCTCACAACATATAGAAAGATATAACACAGATCTTTTTATCATTAGTAGAGTGCATCCTTGGCCTGCTAATTCTTGAACGTAACCATTAGCTATAGGATATGTATAGTCTGTCAATGCATTTTTTTTCCAACAATACTAGCATTTTCCTTTTCTTTTCTCCTTGTTGCCAAATATAGTCTTTCAGTGCTGATCAAATTGCTGGTAAGTGGAACATTACTAAATATTATTGCAATTTAATATTGTGATAACAAATGTTGCATGCTCATTGGTTTATGGATGTATTATTTCATTAGCAGTTTAGTAGCATCTCAGATATTGTAAGAAAAAACTGACCTTTTCTTTGCATCTTGGAAAGACGTTTCATGGAGCAAGCAGGATGCTGTGAATTCCAAAAAGTTATATGATTGATTTTTTTCTAACAGATCGAATTCTCCAAGGATCAACAGGATGGTGAGTTCTCAGGAAAAATGCATAAATACAGGCAGAACCATTTTAACATAAAGTACTATTAGAAAGTGTGCATTGGTATAAATAGGGATATTTATTGATTTGGATTCAATTGCACGCATGTAAAAGGATTCCAAGTACTTTATTAACATATTTAAGTTTTGCTATTCAGTTCCTGAGAGCAAAGCTCACCAAACATCTGGCATTTGACTCTCGCTCATAGCTCTTCCCAAAGTGTGATAGTGGAGGGAATAACGTTTAAAGTCATCAAAGCCAAGAAAGGCAAACATTTTTTTTAACGTGTTATCTACTAAATATATATGAAAAATGTACTATATATAATTTCTTACTTGTGAATATTTAGAAGAGAACAATGTGTATTACTGGAGAAAAAAGTATAACTTCTCTCCATCTAATTTTTAAGATGGGACATGAATTTTCATAAATAAGGACTGGTTTGGAGTGCTTTTTTTCATTCATGTAGCAAAACTGTTACAAAACTGTTGCATTGAATTAGGAAATTCTGGTAATTCTTTTTCTCAAAATAACAATTTTCTTCTGTTTTATGAAACATTTGCTTTAGAGCTTAATTTTAATCATTAGCTCTAGAGCAGAGTGATTACAATTCAGGCATATAATATTCAGTCAAAAGCAAAACATCTTTTTTTTAACTATTAATGCTGGCATCCTAAGAGTTTTTGCCCAAATAGGTATCCTTTCAATGTAATATTGCAACATTAATCTTCCATCAAATGCACTTTTGTAAAAATACTTTGCCTAATAAATTGTGTTGCCAAACATAATGCTTAGAATAATAATAATAATAATAATAATAATAATTGATTTTCCAGCTTTCCTTTTAACAGCAACAGGCAACATACATAGATTCATTACTAATTTCTGTATATCATGTATGAAGTCATGTTGTTGTAGTAAAATTAATGATTTTATCTTTATTTTACCTTAATATGCCTTTATTACAATTATTATAATTAATTAATATGCTTCATGTGTAAATTGATGGAAAATCTATACTGCTACAAAGTACACTCAGTTTAAAAACTTTCTTTTTAGTTTATTAGCATGAATTTACTAGACCAATTTGTATTAACTTTTAAGTCAATATTAAGTAAAGTATGATGAATTAGAAGGATTTTTAGGAACATAATTTAGTAAGTGAGCGTTTAGAATGGATTACTATCCCTATTCAGTTTACAGTAATATAAATGATAAGTTGCCATTTTGTGATCAATTTCTTAAGAAAAAGTATATATTTAAAAAAAGTGGAGAAACGCTAAGAATATTTACTTCTATAGATCAGTTTTGTTTTTATTGCTGAAAGTTTAGAATTTAGTTCTGTTTCTAAACAATTCTGTCTCCCGTAAAAGCAATATTTTAGCTTCATGGAGAGAAAAGGGATAATAACCTCTGCTGCAATAACTTTGTGTAAAGCAGAGGAAAAAAAATGGACAAATATTTTATGAACGGCCACCTGTTTTTCTGTGATGATTATTCTAATATCAAACTACAACAGCAAAAACATTTTTAAAATTTAAGAATATGCTTAAACATCATTCATTCTACATGTTATACAGCAACTAGCCAATATATGCTTAGCAAGTAGTTGACTTGCAGACATTTTCAAGTTTCTTTCTCACTGTATATGTTTACTAGCTATTGTTAATAGTATTATAGTGGTATTTACATTTGCTAGACAGGTGATTAGATTTTCCAGTGATGGTAACGAGGATTGTTCTGTTCTTGCCAGAGAATAAGTACTGTATAAACCTTGAAGTATGTAGCAGCTTTCCTTCTACATCTCTAAAAGGCCAACATTTTATAAGCTGTAAGAAGAGAGGATCTGGCAACAGGAGACTTCATAGGTCCCACACATCAGATAGTGATGGGATTAATATCAAATATATTGAGTTACAGTCTAGGAGCCATATGTCCTATCTCAGCAATTTAGAAGAGGGCAAAGAAGCTCCTTTGCACAGTGTAATAAGGGCTGGAGTAAACCCTAAAATAGGACAGCAGCACAAAGCATCTAGGAAAAATTAATGAGGACTGCATATTTGAATTTATGATTAATCTAATCCAACTGAATCAATATTAATCCTATTTCTTTGTTTCATTGATTCTTTCTATTTTTAATATCAGTAATCAGTGTCTGGCATTTCCAGTTGGCAGCTGTATGACAAGCCATTAACTGTTCAAATAATTGAATCAGTTATCCCGCACCAGATTGGGAAGATTCTGCCCTTTTCACAGGATTATGAAATTCATGGGAGAAGTTGCTTCAGACACATGTGGGAGGGCCATGGCCACACCTATTTTTCTGGAGTCCAGTTCAGAAGTTTTGTCCTTTAGAAAAAGGAGGTGGGGAAATGAGTAGTCTCCTGGGAATCAGGTGTCAGAGTGGATGTCCCGGCTCAAATGTAGCTTTGGCAATGCAGCTGCTCTACATGAAGATAGCTCTCACATCTATTTATTTATTTATTTATTTT
>JAEANM010019865.1:0-12250 GCA_017656035.1 Myanophis thanlyinensis | reverse complement strand
GCAAAAAGACTCTGAAACTTACATGGGAAAAGACCCGAAAAGACCTAGACCTGCATACCTACACCCGTGAAAATCTATGAAAACAAATATGTTTTATATATATATATATTCCTCCATACATACTGTACATACATTTTGGCATCCTTCAGCCTTAAGGTCCAAGGCTCTACCAATGGCTGCTCCTACCCTTTCAAACTCAGGAAGCAAGGGCTATTCTACAGAAGTTGAGAAGATACTCTCAGTGCACACATATCATTTCCATCACCATAATTCCAGCATCCCCATTGCCAAAAGCTCCTTTGTTCATCTAGTGGCCACCACTAAGCACACACTGGGGTTTACTTGTCTGAACTGACCAGTCCTGAGGCCTAACTGAGCCCCAGAGGACTTTAGCTTCACATTGTGTGCCCCAGGTCTATTTGCTATGTTTTCTCAAAGGCAAGCCTGCTCTAATGTGCAAGTTCTTTGAAATTTTGTCATTGATTAATAAACAGAAACATTTAAAAAAATACATTGTAAAAACAATATATCATAAATATTTTCTAGTTCTTTCATATCATGGACAACTTCCTCATAAATGAATATGGATGTTTTTAGAGAAAAGAAATATTTTTGCTTTATCTAGACCAATACAAGAAGAATCCATGTGTCACTGGATGAAGGTGAAACATGGAACATGGCTCAACTTCCTTCAGTTGGACAAGAACAATTTTACTCTATTTTGGCCGCGAATGATGACATGGTGTTCATGCATGTAGATGAACCTGGAGGTGAGAGGGAATACAAAGTGGGTGATGCATCATTCAGTATATCCAAATTTTATTTGATTATGGCTACAGAATTGCATTTTAAAAGAAAAACGGTTCTCTAAATTGTTATTACTGGTATTATGTAGGCACAAAGATTTTACTTAAGACAAAAGTGTTTGAATTGCATATTTAGCAAATAGATTTCCAACAGATTTACAAATTGTTGTTTTGAGAATGTGTTCTCAGTGCTCTCAGTCTCAGTATAATGTATATAACATGTGGGCTTCCTGACAATGTTTTTTTCCATGCCAGTTTAAACAAATACATTGTATGAACATGGTTTTTCTTTAACTTAGATAGACTTTATGTGGTTCTTCATTTAGTGCAATAGGTTTTAGGCTGATGTAAAATAACAGATTGTGTGCAGGAGTTTCCTAGTACCTTACAGGTTTGTTGGTGAAGTATGATAGAACTTAAAACCACTGTCTGCAAAATGCTCATCTTTCAATTTGCTATTTTTTCCCAGATACTGGACATGGAACAATTTACACCTCTGATGATCAAGGCATCATATATTCCAAATCCCTAGAAAGGCATCTCTATACTACCACTGGGGGAGACACAGATTTCACCAATATAACCTCCCTGCGAGGCACCTATATTACCAGTGTGCTTTTAGAGGGTGGGTTTTCATTTTTAAATTTCTTTAATTGTCACAGAAAGTTTATAGAATTGCTAAACTTTGTTAAAAAATGGTTAAAATTTTTGGATACAATTTCATTTAGAATGAAATAAATACTCCTATCACTTTAAGTAATATATTTAGACAATGTTCTCTTTTATAAAACTCTTAACCATAATTAATTAGCTCTTTGGCTGTGATTGTTTATGCGATATTGACTAGTTAGTTTCTGCCTGAAGTTAAAACTTTACATTACTTGTGTAAAGTAAGAAGATAAAATTAATATGTGCCAAACTATGATGTAAGGCAAGCAATTTCTGTAGATGGTGATCAGAAGTTTTATTCAGAGTAGAAATGTCAAGCTGCAATGTAAAATTTTGAAATTCTATATGGCAATTACATTTTATTCAGACCAAAAAGATAACACTTCTGCATAGGAACTGATGTTTGAAACTTTGAGGTCAAACTATGTATATTGGCCAAGTTGCCTCTAAGCATACGGATGATTACTATATTGTAAGTAACACAGACAGGACAAGCTGTGTTCCTATCTTGTTTCCTTCCCCATTTGCTGAAAAATAAATAATTAGGTGCCAATTTAAATCAGTGTATATAAAGTGCTTTTTCCTACAACTTGATCAGTCCCTGAGAAGAATGTGTTCTAGAATCTACAGTCTGTTGCCATTATAAACTTGTAAAAAGAAATTACTGAAAGAAGATTATTCTTTCTTACAGGACACTAATGGATGGTTTGCTTGTTGATTGGTTTCCATATCCTCCTCCTCCTTCTTCTCAACTGCCTCCACCTGACTCTATTCTCGGCATCCTCCACTCTTGCCCCAATCACCTTCATATCTTCTTTTAGCACATCCATATGTCTACTTACTTTCCTGAATAAATTTCAGATATTTTCTGCTTTTAGTTTAATTAAAGTGTAATCTGGCTTTGAAAAGTAAAACCTGACTGGTTGCTAGGAAAAAAGCTTTTTAGTAATTTTTGCAAAAGTTCATGACTCTTTGGTGCTTGGGATGATAGTTGTTGTATAACTCGGAAACAAACAACCCCCCCCCCCCATCAAATGTTAGATTTTTCTGAGAATATCTTAAGGATTAGAGTGTATTTGACAAAGTTATGGATTTTGTTTTCTTTTTCTTCCTTCAATCAGATAATTCTATTCAGTCTGTGATTACCTTTGATGAAGGAGGGGAATGGGTACACTTGAGGAAACCAGAAAATGCTAAGTGTGACACAACAGCCAAAAATAAAGAAAAGGTTTGTTTTTTAATGTGTCAGCAAAAATGACTTAATAAATGTTGATAAGCAAAAGAAGCAGCCAGGTGCAGACCTAACTTTTACTGCGATCAAGGCATCATGTTAAGATGTTATATGAACAAAATTGATCTATTAATACAGCCTTTGGAATTGCTCAGTTGGAAGCTGACTTGTGTGGTTGTATTAATTCATATGCAAAGACAGATTAATGCCTAGAATTGGAGATAACATTAAAAAATATTATTAGGAATATTTTGCAAGGGAAGCAGAATGCTGAAAAAATGTATACTGAGTTGAGCTTAATGTAACCTAAAGAAGAAAATAGAAAACTGTTGATCCTATAAAATTAAAAAGTTGCTTGAACCATATAGGTTCTGAATGAATTGCCTCACTTTTGAGATTTTGATTCTTAAATTTAGTTTGCCTTGACTTTGCATTGGTAAAGATTTTCTATATTGGCAGATGCATTGAGACGAGTAATGATGCTAGCTTTGCATTTAATGAAATTGGATCCATGATGCACTTGTGTTTTGACCCTCATTTTTGTTTGGATTATCTTATATTTACAGTGCAACCTTCACATTCATGCCTCCTATAGCATCTCCCAGAAGCTGAATGTACCTATGGCACCTCTGACTGAACCAAATGCTGTTGGAATTATTATTTCTCATGGTAATGAATTAATCTTACACACACATAATATGTAATGAAATAATGTGCAAGAACAGAGATTTTCCTAGTGATCCTTCACTACCTTCAGATTGCTTTTTCTCCCTGCTTGATTAGGAGAGATACACTGTAAAAGGATGTGAGAGACTGTGGGCTTGACAAAGAAATACATGGGGTAGGTCTTTGTGAGAAAATTGGTATAATTGCCCTTTATGTTGCAGGAAGTGTTGGAGATGCTATCTCAATAACAAACCCAGATGTTTACATTTCGGATGATGGTGGCTACACTTGGTCACGGACACTTGAAGGTCCCCATCACTATGCAATTTTGGACTCTGGGGGCATCATTGTGGCTGTTGAACAAACTCATTTGGTCAACAAGATTAAGTAAGCAAGCGTTTTGTTAATATTCATTTAGTGGGAGGACATAAGTTCTCTGTTTCTCAACCTCCACATTTCTGGTTACAGCAGTTCAAAGAAATTATTTTCCTGGTATAATGTCAAATTGGATTGCTCTGAGATTAGAAAAGATGAAATATATGGAAATTGATAAGAGCCCCTTCCTCCCCCCCCCCCCCCAAAAAAAAAGCAATGGGGAGAAGGTTGTTTTATGTATATGCTTGGGTTTCTTTTTCCAGAATGTTATTAAATTAGTTGTCTGATTAGTTTAAGTAGACTGGTGGCCATGATTTGAAACCAAATTTTTAATCATTATTTATTTTAGGTTCTCAACAGATGAAGGCCAGTGCTGGCACAACTATATTTTCAGTAAGGAACCCATCTTTTTCACTGGTTTGGCATCAGAACCAGGAGCAAAATCAATGAATGTTAGCATCTGGGGATATCAAGAGAGCTTCTTATCTCGCCAGTGGATCTCATATACCATTGATTTCCAAGATCTCCTCAGCAGAGACTGTGAGTGATCTTACTACTTACAGAAATATCAGCAGCCACACACTATTATGGCTTTACAAATCAGAAGAACATCTTGTGTAAGCTGTGATGTTATTCAGAAGTGATTCGGTACCTTTCAAGATTAGAATACAGGGTAGTCCTTGCTTATCAACCAGTTGCTCAGTGAATATTCAAAGTTGCGACATGAGTGGTGTTTACAACTGGTCCTCAAAATTCTGGCCCTTCCAGTACCCCCACATTTATATAATCATGATTTGGGCATTTGGCAATCAGTTTGAATTTAATGACAGTTGTAACATCTTACAGTTATATAATCACCATCTGGAATCTTCCCTGTTGACTTCCCACATGCAAAGTCAATGAGGAAGCTGGCAAGGAAAGCCACATGTTGCTCTGATAAGTCTCTCTCTCTCTCTGCCTTCCTGAGCATTGTGCCAAACTCTGTTTTCCTCAGCTTCTCGGAGCGCCTACCCACACCATATGACCTGCACCTAACCCAGCCCCCTCCCCCTCTAGTGGCTCCCATTTGAGACTATATTAGTAATCTCCAATCACTAATATTTTCAGAGTTGGGCAAGATAATTTTAAAATGCATATTTCTGGAAATCTCTATAGTTTTTTCAAAAACATAAAGAAGAATTCGAGCCAATTTTTTGGGCCAGTACAAGGACACAGATTGCTCAAGCTATTTCTAGACTATTAATGTAATTCTACAAAACATTTCCTTCATCTTTGTTGTCTTAAATTGATTGTAGAGGGGAGCAGGGATTTCTCCTTTCATTCCTCCTTGTTGATCGATGTGTTTTGCAAATGCAGGCACATGAGATGTACGTAGCTTTGCAAGCTCTCAACTGGAAAAACTACACAATTCCCTTATTAATACCTAATTGTAACACTTTGTGAAGAATTGAAAATTGTCAGGAAAAACACTTACTATTCTTTTTAGTTTCTTTTTGCAATCTTAGAAATCTGGCCGTTATTCTTTCCTCAGGTGAAGAAAAGGACTATACAAAGTGGTTGGCTCATTCCAGCAATCCCAGCGACCCCACAGATGGATGCATACTGGGCTACAAGGAGGAATACAGACGCCTTCGCAAATCTTCCATCTGTAAAAATGGCCGGGACTACATTGTGACCAAGCAGCCATCTGTCTGCATTTGCACATTAGATGACTTTCTTTGGTACGCTAAAAACCAAGAGTCTGGTAGCACCTTTTCCAGTTAACAAATTTTACTACAAGGAGTAAGCTTTCATGAGTTGCTTTTGGAAACTTCATTGGATGTTTAGAGTGGTTTTTTCCTTTCTTGGTCTTTTAAATGTTATGAAATGATCAGAGCCATTACTTTCCCCCCTCTTTATTTTTCCACTAGAGCTTACCTTTAGGCAGAAATAATGGCACAGTGTCTGCTCAAGATTTGCAGTTGTATCTTGTGGTTGAACTGTATCAGAGACGCTGTGTGGCTTCTTAGTTTCCCCCAGCTCCTCTGGGATTGCTCCCAAGTCAGGCCCCATTTTTTTGCTTCCTCACTGACAAAACTCAGTTATCTTACTGCCACCTTCAAGTTTCTTCTATTTTCTCAGATTGTGACAGCAGAATCCAGCCCCATTGTCATCAGGGAAGTTGATTTGTGTCATTGTTGACCTATTAAACGTCAGAATGTCTTGATTCACATCTAGCAGTAAAATATGCTTTGTTTTAAGAACTGGTTGATGAACAAATCATAGTGGCCTAGTTCTGACCTAATTGCAAAGCTACACATTTTATAAAATGCAGTGGCTGGATTCAGAAACCATAGACTTTAGAACCATAGTAACAATGTTAATAAACACATTCAAATAAATAAACAAATAAAATAAATAATGAAGTGTGGACAATGCCACCTTCTGTGTATGACATGGCATAACACGCACAAACTACTGTTGCAGTGAGTGACCATAAGTGAACAAGAGAAAGCAATGTGACTTAGTATACAAAGATTACTACAGCAAGCAGTAAGAGCTGTGCTAGAAGTTGGTTATGATCACCAGACTTTATTAATAGGTTTGTTTGAGATGGCATTGTTTTGTGCTTCTGCACAAAATACCATCTTATGCTCTCAGTTATGGCTGCACTCGCTAATGTTTCTTTAAAAAAGCATTTTTCATTGTAGTAGGATTCAGCAAACAGTCATACAATTGTTCTAAAATTCTAATGTATATCATGCCTTTAATTTTGGCACAAGACCTATTTTTTCACATATTTTTCATTTATGCACAATACATTCAATTATATACGTGTGTACCTTAAACATTAAATGTATTGCAAATTAGATGCTTATTCTGGAAAATGAGTAGACAATTTGAATCTCAATGCAAAAAAAAAAGTGTCCTCTGGAAATATGGGAGTCTTCACTAACTCACTCTAGCTTATCAGCTGGATGTTTGCAAACAGGTTACACAATGCCAGTGGTAATGAGAAATCAGCAGACTGTTAAGCATTAACTAATTGGCTGGTTATTTCATACAGTGTCCCATTTTTGTTTCTTAAAAGATCAATGGATCAGTAAAACTGGTAGGACCAGATTTCTGATTTACATTGCTAATGAAAATAGAAACTAGTGATCTTAAGTAAGTTCATTGTGGGAGGACCAAGATAAGGCTTCCTCTCAGCAAACTTACTGTTTATCTGTTACATCAGGGGTCGGGAACCTTGGCTGGCTCAGGAATTCTGGGAGTTGAAGTCCATGAGTCATGAAAGAGCCAAGGTTCCCGACCCCTGTGTTACATGAAGGGAGTCTTGAAGATCATTCAAGAACTAAGATACAGTGCTGTTGTTGAGTATCGTACTCCCAAAACAGCAACACTATGTGGCCTGAACATGTGCTTTAACCTAGATTTAATAGAATTTGTTCAAGCTTTCTTCTACCACTCTGAACTTCCTGGAAAATGAGCTAACGTGCTTGGCAGTGTTTTTATCATTGCATTGCATGAACTATCTCTTGTTATTTCCTTTTTCAAGCCGTTGACTGGAACTTCAGTAGAACCACGAGCTGTTGCTAAAACAGGAACATGCTTCCCCCAAGGCAATCAAGAAACCCTCCTGAGCCATCTCTGTACATTTCTTAGTAAATCTTCCATCCCTATAAATTTTATAGGGTCATATTTGTCTAAAATAGGATTAGACAACCTAAAGCTCTAAGGTTAGCATAGCCAACAAGAAGACACTTTGAGAGTTGTAATCCAAAATATGGAAGCAACAAGTTATCTACACTAAACTAAAACTTGCCACCATCTAATGATCTGACCATGAGGAAATGGAACCCAATGATGTCCAGAACAATACCATTCAGAGTATGTCCTGCTATCTGGCCGAATACAGGTAGTCCTCAACTTAACGACCACAATTGAGCAAAGTTTACTAAGTGAAACATTTTAAAGTGACTTTTGTCCCTTTCTTGCCAGAGTTGTTAAACGTATCATGGCAGTTGTTAAATTAGTAGCACAGTTGTTAAATGAATCTCGCTTCCCCATTGCCTTTGCTTGTCAGTAAGTTATCAAAGGTGATCACATGACCCTAGGACACCGCAGCCATCATAAATGTGAGTCAGTTGCCAAATGTCTGAATTTTGATCACATGACCATGGGGAGGCTGCCATGGCTGTAAGTCACTTTTTTCAATGCCATTGTAACTTTGACTAGATCGCTAAAAAAAAAAAAGCTG
Organism: Myanophis thanlyinensis; assembly: GCA_017656035.1. Lineage (NCBI taxonomy): Eukaryota > Metazoa > Chordata > Lepidosauria > Squamata > Homalopsidae > Myanophis > Myanophis thanlyinensis. The sequence goes on along the minus strand of JAEANM010019865.1, from coordinate 4,263 downwards.
TGGTGAAGCAATGGTTAGAATGCAGTATTGCAGGCTAACTCACTGCTCACTGGTAGGAGTTCAATTCTGACTGGTTTAAGGTTTACTCAGCCTTCCATCCTTCCCTGGTTAGTGAAATGAGGACCTAGATTGTTGGGGGCAGTATGCTGACTCTGTAAACCACTTAGTGCTGTAAAGCACTATGAAGCGGTGTATAAGTCTAAGTGCTATTGCTGTTGCTAAATGAGCTTTTGTAAGTTGAGGACTACCTGAATAATTGAAGACAGGCTAGTGTTTGAAATCCTGAATAACTCCCAAGAAAGTAAAATGTGGAGGTTTCCAATCTGGCAATTAGTAATGAAGTGGGATGAAAGTGGGATTTCGCCAGTCTGGAAGCCTCCAATACAGTTGAGCTCAAGTAGAGAAACTATGTGGAATTAACAATAGTTACTGCATTCTTGTGAGTCACTTGTGCACCTTCCCCCTGCCCATCAACGGCTATCATCAGCCCTGTAGCACTCATGCCATCCTTATTTGCTTACTAGCCTGTTTGCAAAGCACCTGGGATTTGCTTAATGAACAATTCTCATTTAATGACAGCATTGGAGAGTGCTGGGATTGCTGTTGCTAAGCAAATGTGGTCACATGACATTGCTCTTTATGGCCACATTGCTTAGCGCTGAAAATACCCATCCCAATTATCAGTGTTAACCAAGGACTCACTGTAGTTCAGGTGAACCTTCCTTTTGTTCTGGTCATTTCTGTTCAAAGACACGCATTCAAAAGTCCCAAGTTATTAAGTAGGGCACTTTGTTGGGAATGAAGTCATTATAAACTGAAGCAACTATGACTTTTTGTCCCCAGACCAGTATGGCAAAGAGAACAGGGACAATTTTACCTCATCTTTTCCACCAACCCGATCTCTGTAATACGCGTTAGGTAAGGTCAAGAGTGCACAGCCAGATCCTGAATGTTACCATAATTTTCTTGTTTTCTAATCTGGCATTCAGGAATACCATCTTCATACTGAGTTGGGAAGGCACCATCAATTAGAAGACTACAGCTAAGAGACTAACAGAAATCAGGAACACCTGTCATTTCTGTATCATCCTCTGCTTGCTATGCTTGCAATGCCTGCCACAGAAAAATCTTTCATTACTTATTTTGAAAGGGTATGCATGCACGTGTGTGTATATGTGCGTGTGTATGTATGCATTACATTCATGATAAAGCATCTTAACCTTTCCCCTCTGCAGATATTTATATAACCACAAGTATCACGATAACAGTCAAAATCTTTGCGGTTTTTGTCCCCACGTAAGCTAAATATCAGTAAATATTTGTGTAAACATGCATATGTGTCTTAGATGAAATCAATGGTTTTTTTTCCCCTCCTATGTGTTTGTTTGTTTATTTTTCTTCTAGTGATTTTGGCTATTTCCGCCCAGAAAACCAGTCTGAATGTGTGGAGCAGCCAGAGCTGAAGGGTCACGACTTGGAGTTCTGCTTATATGGGAAGCAAGAGCTGTTAAAGACCAGCGGGTAATTTCCTTGTGAGATTCTAATGTATTAGCAGTAACGTGCAAACGGATGTCCTTAGTCAGCAAGATAAATTGGAAGGTGGCCTTAGTGTTGTGGATCCTTTTGTAAAATAAATATGTTTAAACTGTTGGGTTTTCTTGGGTCCCATAGTGCTCGGTTAAAAAGCATTCCCCTCTACAAATTATAATCTGACTCAATAAGAACATCCCACGGGATTAGGGGATGCCTATGGTAACACATGGTTTTGCCAAGTCTGGAAAGTTATGCCTTGCAGACTCTTCCTTCCCTGCTGCTTTTAAGTGATCCAATCTTTTTGTGGAGGTAAAGTTTGTATACAAATGAAGGCAAATATAGGTATTGCAGGATAATGTTATAGGATCCAATCTGGGTCGATTATTGGTACTGCAGGTTTAGTCTTCTGAGATTTCAGATTCATGCTGGAGTCCAGCAATGGTGAAATTCAGCCTGGACGCACCGGTTCTACTGAACTGGTAGAGGCATTCAAGAGGCATTTGACCCTGCCCACCTGCCCCTGCCCTTTCCTATCCTATACCCCCCTTTGGTTTTTTTTTTGTTTTTTACTTACCTTCCCAATCACCTGGGCTGCTTCTGGAACAGAAAAACTTGAGTTTTAGAAACCATGTGGCAGCATTGTTAGCGCATGCAAAGTGCATGCACGCCGAACTGGTAGTGGGTTGAATCCTACCACCCAAGGAACTTTTATCTCACTAGAATTTGTCTCACTCGGGAGAGAAAGACGTTCCCTGAGAATAGGTTCTAGTATTAGTCCAAAAGCTTGGAAGACTAACCCTCTCTGGTCCTGGTAACTGGCCCAGATTGGATCATGCAACATTATTCTGGGACACTTACATTTGCCTTCATTTGTATACAAACTTTACCTCCCAAAACACTAAAACTCTGGTCCTGGTGACCGACCCAGATGGGATCATGCAAAGTTTGTATAGCTAAAAGAGGGAATGTACAGCCTAATTCTCTCTGTGTATGAGAAAAGATAGAAATGTGAGATGAAGGAATTCCAGTTGTCATTTGAAGCTCACTGAACCAAGAAAGTAAAAGGAACATTGGTTTTTAGCACATGAGTTTGAAAAGATGGAAATTAAGCAGATTGAAGCCAGAAGGAAGCAACAGACAGCTAGGTGTGCCGATGTCCCAACATCTGGAGAAGATACAGCTTAAGACAGCTCAAAACCTGGAAGACCTAGTGGGAGATAAGTATGCGCTAACCAGGCTAGTTCAGCAACATCAGGCTTTGAAAAAGCTTGCCAGCAGGCTTGGAGTTAGAGAAGCCCAGGAGGTAGGTCTTGTAAGAAACCCTCGGGCTCTACAGGGTAGTGATTCAGGCCACTGAGAAAGTCCCTGTGATAGACTAATATCTACTAAGACACCCCTGAAGAAAGGCCTTCCAGGGAAAACACAGCCACAGAGGACACAAAACAGGTCCAGCAGTGGGAAAAATGACTTCACTGGTGAGGCTTCCTGAGGCAGGGTGATAATACAGATTTTTAATCCTAGCACATTTGGAGGATATGAGTTTAGAGAAGATTCTTTTTCTGGGTGAAACTCTCCTGACTTATATGTTATTGACCCCAAAAGTTCTATTGCCAAAATATCTTGAGAGCAGAGAACTTGATAAGAACATTTGTTGGTTATATGCCATCATGTTAATTGTTTAAATACCATTTTGAAGGGCCAGCCCTAAAATAATGCTAACTGTAGGGGATTGTTGTAGAACTCAAGATAATTCAAGGTTAATCAGACAAATACTATTCAACTTCCCTGTTTTGAACTGGCACTGACATGGGTAACTAATCTTTGCTGGCTTGGGATGTGTCACTCATTTAAAAAAAAACACCTATTGAAGAAAATTACCTATTGAAACTCTTTTTGCTTTTCAGATATCGGAAGATTCCAGGGGACAAATGCGTAGGTGGGAAGAACCCCAAACGTAAAGAGACAGATCTGAAACAAAAGTGTACAAGCAACTACTTGGTGTCAAGTCCATTGGTACGTTACACAAAAAAAAAAAAAAAAAAATCTGCTGAAATAATTGTGACGGATAAAGAGAAAACATTCTAATATAGTCTAAAAAGAGGGAGGGGGGACATGCCTAAGAAGTATTTTTCATAAAATTTTCTGATACGATTAACCTCAGTTTTGTGCAGTCATTGTGATAAATGAGCTTTGGAGATCAGCTTCTGAGACCAGCTGCTTTGCAGTCTAGTTGCTGATTAGCATTTTGAGTGGGGGAAATTTAATTGCAAAGGGCTTCACCTTTTCCAATTTCTTTTTGCTTTCCCAAATCTATGCTGCATTCAAGACAGGAGTGCAGGCCCTTTTGGTAAGGAGCAATTGAGAGATGCTAGAAAGATCATTATAGAAGCACTCTGTAACTACAGTGGTCTTGTGTCTAATAATGTGTTACTTAAAGCTTTAGACAGCTTTCTGCTTTTTTTCCTACAGAATACCTCTTCTAACTCTACTCCAGTCATCCTGGCTGTAATTGCCTTGATGCTCATCACTGCTGTCGCTGGAGTAGTCATCATTAAGAAATACGTCTGTGGGGGAAGGTGAGCCTCAGAGTGGAGAATGACAAAAATAGAGCTCTGGGGGGGAAAATGGAACAAGGATATTATGCCGTCTTCGTTACATACAGTGGGGCAAAAAAGTATTTAGTCAGCCACCAATTGTGCAAGTTCTCCCACTTAAAAAGATGAGAGAGGC
>JAEANM010019864.1:0-12251 GCA_017656035.1 Myanophis thanlyinensis | reverse complement strand
TATCTATCTATCTATCTATCTATCTATCTCTATACACTCTCTCACTCTTTCTTCCTATATATAGCACCTCTGTTTATATATCAATTTAAATATGAATATAAATTAAAAGGTTCTTTGAAAGTTAGATGTCTTTGCTTACCCATATAATATAAAGGCCAATATAATTAAGTGCAATAGATTTAATTGCTACACTATCCTTATGCATGCACAGCTACTTGTAATATATATTTTCAAATTTATAATCTTTGTAACATCAATGAATGGCTTTTCATTCCCAGATTATGTCTCAATAAATAGCAACACTCTCAAAGATGCTGATAATAGAAATTTAAACATTGAACTATTAGAATAACCATCAGAATATTTATATTTACATTTTTAAAAGGCTAAATAACCTGAATTACAAAGTGTGTGTGTGTGCATGTGCCCCCCCCCCCACACTTTGTAATATATATGTAAGGAATTTCTATGTTTTTTCCACAAAGAAATCCAGATTCCTCTGTACCCTAGCAATACCCCATATCAATTGTAAACAATTCCTTGTCTATAATAATGTATATGTATACCGGTACTTATCTTTAATTTTTTAATCTTATAAAAGAACTCTTGCCTAGTTTTTGTCTGTTATTTGCTCTTGATAGCAAGAAAACAGTGATGCACTGTAAATTGTTAGATTTAGTAAAATTATGGTTAGTATTTTTAGGTGAGTTTTACTACCACAGTACAAAGCAAGTTGCCCTTGTCCTATATTTCTGCATTTGAATAATTTTACATTTTATTTTCAGCCCATGTCCCACAGATATTAGAAGCCAGGTAAGTGGCTCCTTTTGATTGTAATTGTATTATTTATTTATTTATGATATGTGATGCTGTTTTATATTTTGGATTTTATATTTATTTATGTATTAATTATATATTTTTAATATTATACAATTTAAGTTTGTTGGTTTGGTTTTTGTTTACTTTTTGTTTTTGTACTGTACACTACCCAGAGTCACATTATTTGAGCTGGGTGGTCTTATAAATCTAGTTAATAAATGTATGAATATCTTAATGAGTAAATTTTTATGGCAAGACGGGTTTGAATTTTATTTCAAACTTCTGCAATATTGGCTGTCCCATCCAATTTTGTTTTACTTGCAAATATGAAAAGCATCAAATTGATCTGTTTTTCATTAGTGAACATATTGAAGAATAATGGATTTAGGAGTGAACTTTATTACATGTACTTGAATACCTCTTTAGCAGATAGTCGAGAAACCACTGATTAATGTATTTGATGTATGGTTTTGGAACCAGCTGTATATATACTTCTTCTTTTGGCTGTTCCCGTTAGGGGTTGCCACAGCGAACCAACTGTTTCCATCTAACTCTATCCTCAGCATCCTCTATTTTCACCCTAATTAACTTAATGTCCTCTTTTAGCACATCCATATATCTCCTCATTGGCCTCCATACTCTCCTTTTGACCTCTTGCTTGGCAGCTCCATCTCCAACATCCTTCCACCAATATAACCACTCTCTCTCCTCTGTACATGTCCAAACCACTTCAATCTGGCCTCTCTGACCTTGTCCTCAAAACAGCCAACCTGAGCTGTCCCTCTGATGTGCTCATTCTTAATCCTGTCCATCCTGGTCACTCCTAAAGAGGACCTCAACATCCTCATCTCTGCTACCTCCATCTCTGCCTCTTGTCTTTTCCTCACTGCTACTGTCTCTAAGCTATATATATACTTCATTGTGCTTAAAACAATGATTGCTTTATGTTCAAATAGGTTTGTCTAAATATGTTCTTAAGCAATATAAGCTACTGGCAATCACCACATCTTAAAATAATGAAAATATGTGCAGGCACTATAAATTTCTTTTCATCTTTTTTGAATCTGTCATTTTTCAGTCTCATGGGATTGTCCTGTGTCTTTTGTAGTTCCTCTACAGTACTTGATAGTAAGCACTAGAAATGATTGATGGTTTTTTTCATGATTGTAGGTTTTATTTCCATTGCTAATGGGTTAGGAGTAGAGAAAATCCTTCAACTTGAATACTGTAAAGATTCATTGAGAAATAAAATGAAAGCTTGTTACTGAAGCAGACAGGCAAAAAAACTTTTTATTAGATTTTCTAGTTTTTAATATAAGTAAGGATTTTTCATTACAATCTTTTAAACTATTGGTTTTAAGCATTTTTTGATTCAATTGTGTTCTGCTGTTTAACATTCATTTGTAGTCACTACCATTAACATTTGCAGTGATAAAGACAGATTGTGCCTTATAATACGTAATTATAGATCATGTTAGTGGCAATAGATTCTTTTAAGAAGTTTTTTTGGGGAAAGAGAAAATTCAATTGAGTGCTCCTAAAAATACATTAAAAGAATGATACATTCTCTAAATTGTAAAATATGTTTTAAAATTGTCAATAGAGATCACATTTACTTTGTTTTTAAAGATGTAACAAGAAAATGGTATGATATATTTGCACAGGCAAAGGCAAAATAAATCAGCTGCCCACCTTAGGTCTATATGTTTTACTCACTGATTAAATACTAGTGGCTATGATTATATTTTTTAAAAATGTATTGCTTATACGGATGCAAATATATCTTGAGCAAAGCATTTAAAAATGGGAGTATGTTTCATTGAGTGAGAATATTACTAGCTTCATTATACATTTTAACATCATTCTGCATCTCTTACCAAACACAGATGTCACCATAACTTAAATCATCATTAAAAATGTGTAGTGCAATAAATCTGTAGCTGCATATTTCTTGCACATGGCGCAGATCCTTTCCTTCAAAGATGTCCTTCGGGGTCAGGGATATGATTTGCCAAGCAACAGTAGCCAGTTGCTTGGAAATTTGTTATTATTTTCTTCTTCACCATGAAAAACAAATGTGGCCAGAGAAGTACAACAGGGACATGTGAGTAGCTGGTCACTGTTTTTTCATCTGTCCATGATGCCCTACTGGAGGGAACAAGAGTTGGATCAATGGAAAAATGGAATACAGTAAGAATAATACTAAGAACACATAACCATGCACAAATGTTATACAGTTTATGGGATATAAAGTAGATACAGAAAGGATGTAATGTTTCTTATAATGTGAATTGAATAGCTTACTCCTGACTCGGGGTTGCTCTTCCCTCTGTCATGGACATTTACACCACATGCTGCATCCGTAAAGCCAGAAACATTGTGGCTGACCCCCACCCCCCACCCATACACGCTTTTTACTCTCCTGCCATCCTCTTTTATGGAAAGAGATACAGAAGCATTCAGGCCCACACATCCAGACTGTGTAAAGTTTCTTTCCACAAACCAACTCCTCAACACAAAGAAACTGGAACCATAAATACTTGTGCATTTAGTTTTTTTCTAAGTTTTTAGTTTTAGAGCTACGTGTAGTTCTGTGTCCTGCTTTTTTTTTTCTTTCTTTTTTAATCTATGTTGTCTGATGTAGCACCTTGGTCCTGGGGAAACATTGTTTCATTTCACTGTGTACTGTACTGTATATTGTTGAAATGACAACAAAACCTACTTGACTTGACTTGACTTCATTTGACAGCCCAGGACTCAGATTCTAATGCTGTACCATGATGCCCATGTTTGATAGCATCCTTAGGTAATTCCTGGTTTAGTGTTTCCTTGGGCTGACAATCCATTGGTTCAATTGAAATAGCTTCTTCAGAGTGAGAGTCTGAGTCCTGAGCCATGAGAGTATCCAAGCAAATACTGTTCAATAAATTTATTTTAATGTATTCTTGTTCTATCATGCATTTAACAAAAATTATTTTGCAAGATTATGCAAGAATCTGAAATTTTGAATAGATTCTTTGTAAAGAAACATCTTTACATAATAGCTTACGTTCATTATTAAAAAAACATTTGCAAAACTAGAGGTAAATATAATTTATTCTTAGGTTATGCAAGAATTTGATGATAATACCTAATGATTTTCTATGTGTATAGATATGCAAATTATCCTTATGTGATTTTCTTTGCAGCCATTTTCTTGGAGGCTAGAAGAAGAAAAAATGGGCGTCCAGAGCCCTTTCTGTCTGAAATGATAAATTATTCCTTGTTTTTCATGAACAAAATTCCAAACCGCATCATTGATGAGTTTCAGATACAATATTGGCATCAGGGCCAAATAAAAGTTCCAAAATAGCGAATAATATTCTGGATTCTCCAGACTTCAGAGCTTCTTCAACTCCATCCTTGTTCAGATGTTTGCTGATCGTATTTAAACTGGTATTGCTCAAGTGAATTTTTTTCTACCACTTTTAATTGAGACAATTTTCTTAAATTTAAAATGGAATAGAATAGAATAGAATAACAGAATTAGAAGGGACCTTGAAGGTCTTCTAGTCCAACCCACTGCTCAGGCAGGAAACCCTGTACCATTTCAGATAAATGGTTGTCCAATCTCTTCTTAAAAACTTCCAGTGTTGGAGAATTCACAACTTTGGGAGGCAAGTTGTTCCACTGGTTAATTGATCTAACTGTCAGAAAATTTCTTCTTAGTTCTAGGTTGCTTCTCTCCATGATTGGTTTCCACCCATTGCTTCTTGTCCTACTCTCAGATAGCTTAACTCCCTCTTCTTTATGCCAACCCCTGAGATATTGGAACACTGCTATCATGCCTAGTCCTTCTTTTCATTAAACTATTATTACCCAATTCCAGTAACTGTTCCTTATATGTTTTAGACTCTAGTCCCGTAAGCACCTTTGTTGCTATATTTACTTAATCTCTAGCCCAAGGGTGTCAAGCTGGTGGCCAGTGAGCCAGATGCATCATTGCACAGGCCACATCCACTCCAGCTCTGCAAAGGCAAAAAAGTTGCAATATGTCACATGATATCACATGATGCAATCGAGTTTGACATCCATGCTCTAGCCAATAAATAGTTCAAAAGCCCAGAGAATTCCCCAATGACACGAATGGGAAAAATGCAACGAAGGAGCTAAAATAAGAATGTTTCCTTTGATGAAGTAAAGCTTCAGCTGTTCCTTTCCTCTTGTTATTGCTGGCCTGAAGTTCCAAAAAGAGATAGAGCATTACATACAGCTTAGCACAGATGAGCCTGAAAAATGTCCGTTCCCACAGGAAAATAATAATAGGGTGATATTCAAATGGGCACAGCTGAGTTTTTGGAAAGGATTTAGTTGACAAAAAGTACAAACGGATATTGTTATCAGCCCACTTATTGCTCATTGACCTGAATATGTTTCCTATCTTTGATTTCTGGCTCCTTTGAAGCCAGTTACATCTTGCTAGCTTGCCTTGACTGGTGGGCAAATAGGTAGTTTTGCAAAGATTTAGCAAGGCAATCATTTCGAAGAGGAAAATTAATTTCAAACCATGTAACTGTAAGAAAAGGAGATTAATGAAATATACAATGGGTAAATTATGAAGTGGATTGCTAGGCTATGAATTATGTCAATAATTTATATATGCAAGTTTTTATAACCAAGTCATATTTTTTATTTAAGAGCCACCCATTTTTCTCACAGATGGATTCTGGGGGAGGGTGTACAATAAAATATTAATAACATAGAAAACAATATGTAAAAATTTTAAAGAGCCACAGAATGTTAAAAATTGATTAAAAATCAGGGTAAGACTTTCAGGCACCAGCCAGACCCAGGACTGCATAATCCTTTGGGCACTCCAAGCAAGGGTGCACAACTATGTTTTTATGCCTTGTGATAGCATTGGTGTTTCTAATTGGCCAGTGGGGCTTTTCAGACTGTAGTCTTTGTCAGGATCTTTTTCCCCTGAAGGCAGGGGCCATTTTCTTAATCTCCAAGACCCACGTGGGAAGGATCTTCTTCTCACCTACACCAAAGGAAAGACTTTATACACCTCAGAAGAATCCCTTCAATAATTGTAAGTTATTGATTGAGAATACCTGGAGAGATAACAAAGTAATCCATAATTAAACATTTGTGTGTTGAGTTAAACTACCTGTGATAAGCAGTCTGTGCACTTGAAACAGAACAGGCCCCACCCATATGCTCCATATTTCAGACCTTGGTCAATTGTCTGAATGCAGCAGTTAATCTCCAAGTTGGACTTTTTTGCTGAGTCATCTGCTGCTGGTTGATGCACATCATGGCAGTTTATGATACATATATTGAATGACATTCTGTGCTTACAGAACCAAAGTTAATTGGCCTATTGTTCTATGGAGGCAATGTCACATGGTTGCAATGATTAATGACAACAGATGCTCTGGTCAATAAGTGATGAACTTGCATATATGAACTGGCCTTATGATGGGATGCTGCTTTGAATGGATTTTTTTTATTCTGTCTAACTGAATTAATTTATAAAGAGTGTAATTTTCCTTGCCAAGTAGTGAGAGGTGTTTGGCAATAAAGTCCTATGAAATTAGAGATTGTCACTTACCTAATAAATTTGCATGCAGAAAAGCCAAATGGTTTCCTCTCAGATTTTATGGACTTTGACAAGGAAAACAAGATGCTAATGCTGAAGTCAGCTACTCTCATGAAAGGTGGCTCTTTTTTTAATCGGATATCAAGGATGTGAGTATTATTACACTGTTAGAGAAAATAATATTTTTCACTATATTTTCTCTTTTCTTTGCAAAACAACAGACCTCAAAACAGTTGAGGAGCTATAATAGTTATAGCTACTATAGTTAATAGGCTAGTGTCATAGAAAATGTTGCAGGAGAACTGAGGGGACAACTGGCTCCCTGAATGAAACATTGGGAAAAAAACCCATTACATTGGCACATATGTGAGAAAAGGAAGGGTTTTAAATGAACAGCTTGTTTCATGCATCTTTTTCAGAGTCTTAAAAAGGCCTTTGTTAGCATTTACTAAATAGGAAGTAAGAGGAAGCTCTAAGACAAATAATAGAAAGGTAGAAGAAAGATAAAATTGTTGAATAAAATTTGAGTGTAGAAAAATAGAGCAGAAATTGATACAATATTCCAAAAGTGAAAGTAAGAAACTCAAAGATGTCATTATAAATTGGTTAGCAATAAGGTAAATTGAGATTTTGCTATTTTCAAGTGCTATGTTGTATAGAATGACCCTTTGATATATTTAAATCCAGTTCTGCACAAATAACGTTAGACACGATGAAGACACATTTGTTGCAGGTGGGTCAAGAATTTTCCAAAACAGTCTAAATACTTTCTTGACTTCAAAAATATTGGTCACAACATCTATTAATAGAATATAGTTTGCTCAGAAGCATTAAAATCAGAAACAGGGAATTTTGTCACATCTAATATAGAGTCATACAAGGTAAAGCTCTCTAAAAGGAAGGCAAAATATGGTGTAAGGAATTTCGTGGGGACATAAAGGTTAGGAACAAGAACAGAACATGTTTGTACAGAGGATAAATTATGTTTTGGAAAGAAGTGCTACTGATGTTCTTCCACACAAGTGTGTTTCAAATAGTCTTTCAAATAGTCACCAAAAGTTGGGCTTACCTAAATGACAATGAAATAATTTTCTTTCCTCTCATAGCTTGGCAAATCCATTCAGCAGGACTTTTTCCATTTTTCTTTTGTAAATTGTTGATAAACCGAACATTAAAATGAATTCCAGCAGCTCAGTCCCATGTTACTTAAACACTAACCACATTTATTGCAGGATACAGTACATAGGTTTCTCTTCTCTACTTCCCCCACCCCCACTCATCTGTATGACAATCATAAAGAAAATTTTTTTGCACATGGAACAACACTATTAACACAGTGGCAACCCTCTGGGAAGTGTAAGTCATTTGAGAGATTTGTGTAAGGCTGCCACATAATTATAAATGCCATATTTTGGCATTTAACAAATAGAACAGTAGCTATATATATGCATATGCCTCTATAACCTGAGATGACATACTGAAATGATCTTCCTTGGATTTTAAAATTCATTATTCAGATGACTCCAGATGTTAAGTTAAATCCCTAGCATCTTTGTAAATACAAAACATTTCAGGGTTCCTGAGCAGAAAGAAAAAGAAAGCTTTATTTTTATGAAGGTCATATTGGTTTTTTCCCCCCAAACAACATGGGTTTCTGTATTATTATATTGTCTGTCCCATGTGTCAAAGTCTGTAGAATGGAAAGCAATATTCTCTGCACATACTGTATTTATAGTTACACTTGGGGTTGATCTGCATCTGAAGAAAAATAAAGCCTTCTGTCTTCACTCTTGTCACCATGTCCCCTTTGCCAAAGTTGATCCTTTTTAATGTCAATTAAATAGTCATAAGGACATTTAAAACTTCAGGCTTAACAACAATATTGGCCAGTGATATCTCGCAGAAAATGTTCAGTAGACTTGTTTTTGTAAATAAGGGCAGATGTACTTGTTTTAATAAACTTTTGTTCAGAAAAAAAGTCCATGAAGGAAACTAAACCTTTTTCACCAAAGTCCTGCCTAGCTCACGAAGATGAATCTGATAACCTCAAGAGCAAACACTGATTTATTTAGAAGATATACATTCCACTTTTAATAAAAATAATAGAGATGCCCCATATGGGTTCTTAACCTGAAGAATAGGTGCTGCATGTCTCTTCCGAAGACTTTATGTGTAGCTCTCAGTTTTTGAATCAGATATTATCAATATTTTTACATTAAAATTAAAGTACTGTACTCCATAAGACTCACTCCCCCTCTAAAAAAAGTGGGTGGAAATGGGTGGAAATATCTGCACGTCTTATGGAGTGAATATTGCTGTTCCTTTGGTGAATAGCAGCTGGGCCCACGGTGGTAGGGGTCCTCTTACAGTGCTGAACCCCACCTCTTCTGTCTTTGTCATTGCCCACCTTTTCTGTTTCTTTTCCGCAGTGCAGGAGTCAATAGGCAGAGCTGGCATGAGAGGACACCTATCTGTGGTCCTCTTAGGCTCCACATCCTGCCCTCACTACACTACACTACACTACACTACACTTTAGAATATATATTTTTTATTTTCCTCCTCTAAACCTAGGTGATCTTATGGGCAGGTGCGTCCTATGGAGTGAAAATATGGTAAATTATTTTAAACATAGATAAGGTGGTAAGCTATGGAAAAATAAAGTGTGCTTATTAATAAAGCTTTCCTTTGGGATAAATGAAGCTCTTTAAAAAGTAAAAAAAAGTATGTGGGTTTTTTGGGGGAAAAATGGGGACCAAGGTGAATAATGGGGTTCCACAAGTCTTCAGATATATTGCCTAGCATGGATCATGTTCTATTGTAGGATTTTACAATATGTAAATGTAGGAACTTCAGGATTTGAGTTGGATTTCTCATTTGCAAACTTGCCTCTCTTGTCGGTATATTTGTAATATAGGTTATAAAGTCATAGAATAAATTAAAGCCTAAAAACAGCAATGGCATCTCATATTCATTTTATATGGAACAAGATCAAAGGTGGTCAAATGTTTTACAAAAAGGGTATAGTCTTTTTTGAATGAGCACAATGGGATAAGAGGAAAGGATCAGCAATTTGGTAGTGTAGCAATATTGACTTGGCCAACCAGAGATACTGTAGACTTAAGTATATTCAATTAAAAAAGATTGCTGAAAACCTATTTTTCAGGGCTCAATCTGCCAACTTTTTGAATCAATACTTCTATTCAGAATAATCACAAGCTGACTGCAGTCTACCAAATGGGAAAGACAGCAAGTTCTACAAAACATATCTTTAAAAGAAAAATATGCTTACTTTCTTACCACAACACTTGAAGAATAAAAAAGAGCCACCCTGAGAGTTTCATACAACCACAACAATCTGAAATATCCATAGTTTCAAAGCCATACCATACTGAAATCCATTTATGGCAGCCTAATTGTCATAAGCATAACCCAAGGCTATGTAAAATTACACAAAATGAATCTCACTTATTTAAGTGCATTTAGTAATAGGCATCTGTATTTTAGAGAAGGGAAGCCAATAACAAATCCTGTTTGTAAATCTGCAGTTTTCCCACTACTTCTTACGCTCCTGAACTTAAGGAGCGGCTGATGCTGGAAGAACTGTTTTTAGGAGAAAAAGATGGAATAGAACTTTTCAGCTGAAATGCTAAAAATACTTAAATACTAAAAATAACTGTCTGAACCAAATACATCAAACAGTAAAATACATTGAAATAAATAGGATGTAAATTAGATCCAATGTTGTTGTTTTTTACTGGTTTCACCACTTCTTTGATTCTTAGAAATGTTGGGGTTCATGCCCTCTTCACTATAACTCAAATACTGTAACATGTTTATTAGAAGGACTTCACCATTTAATATGATTTCCTGTCAAATAGTCAGTATGATATCACTGTCTATTTGCCTTCCAACCATTCCTCATCAGGAAAAAGAAAAATTACTGTGAAACCCACCATGTATTTACCTTTTGCTCCAACTGCAATGACAGCAAATGTCATTTCAATGAAGAACCACCAGTTAAAAAGACAGATACAATAAAGACTAGCTAGATTGATGTGGAATATATTGAATACTACTGGATTTTCTTCCTCCCTGTATGTTAACAACGGATGGAGGTGGGAATAGAAAAGCAAATATGTTTCTTTTCTTTGCTTCTCATTGACAATGCTGATGACAGCTGTGTTTATCAGTCTGTAGGCAGTATGTGCATAGCATTCTTTAGTATCACAAAACTTTGTCAAATAATTTCAATCATTGTCAGTACAATCTTACAGGATAAGCCATTATCATTAACATCACTAGACTGGACATGGGCTGAGGCTGAAACACAATGGTTGACTCTGTATAGATTAGTGAAGATTAATGAGTTTATGCCTTAGCCATGGTTTATCTTACTTATGTAACCTAACTGTTAGATTTATTAAATAAGCTATGCTTTAACAAACCATGATTCACCATAAAGAACTCAAATGTTGGCTTTTTGAAGTTCACCTAGTGAATTAAGAGGTAAAATCTGCAATTCTGTTTCCACATATTGAAAAATAAGGTATATTTAACTTAATGGGTAGTAATTTGGGATACATTTTTACTTCAAAGTGAAATCCATCAAAATCAACTTCCTATTCTATCACTACCATCATACCTTGGAAAGCGGATCAAACACACAGCCAGTTGCTAAACAAATGACTGATTTTATTCTCAATGCTACAGATAATTCTTATGACTACAACTGAGACTGGAATTTCAGTCAGGAAAGTGTTTTCGCTCTCTGAAGGCCAACACACAGAGACTGAGGAGAAGCTTCTTTCCACAGGCAATATGGTCTCTAAACTAGAAACCAAAAGAACATTCAAGACTAAAACAGGAACTCCTATTAGTATCTCATTCTAACTTTCCCAACTATTCCTAACTTATTTCCTAACCTAGCTTCCCACCTGGTCTAGACTATCTCTTGCCCTACTACCAATAGTGGTCGTGGGTGGTCGCATAAGCATTTCACTGCATATCATATCAAGTATGATGGTGTATGTGATAAATATAATTTGAACTTGAATTTGGCACTAAGGTCATGAAGCGAATCACCATACCAACCAGACTTGATTTTATAACTAGTTTTATCCTGGTCATTAAATGAATCATGTGGTTGTTAAGTGAATCTGGCTTCTCCCATTGACTTTGCTTGTCAGAAACTGGCTGGGAAGGTTGCAAATTGTAATCACTTGACTGTAGAGGTCATATGATGGTCGTAATTTCGAGAAAAGAAAAAGAAACAAGTGATCCTAATGAAACAGGAACAGAACTTGAAACAAGTTCTGGAAGGCTGGAAACAAGGCTGGAATATAGATGAATTTATAATGTTACCACAATCTCTCTGTAAATCCTAGTTAAAGCTTCCAAGAAATAGGGAGGTCAGGAAAATTAAACCAGAGAAATACTGTAGATGCTTCAGATACTGCTATTCCAATGGAATAGGCAAAAGTCTTGCTGGGAATTTGTGCTAGGTTATTTCTTTATACGAATTATATGACTGAATATGTATATTTATATTTGTATTCATTTGTCAGACTGTATATAAAAATACCACATTTTCTATATTGTCTTTTTTAATCTGTAAGATTAATTTGAAATTTATAAACAGATCCGAATTTTTTTGCCACTGATTTTACCTGCCTGAAGAAAGATATTAGAGCTAGGCTTTTAGCAAGTCGCATTTTGTATAAGAAAATAATAAAAATTTGAGATTTTTTTATTTTATTTTATTTTTTTTATTAAAATTTTTTATTGATAATAACAAACAAAACACAAACAAAAAAGAAACAATAAAAATAATATTACACCACGTGCTATA
>JAEANM010019863.1:0-12251 GCA_017656035.1 Myanophis thanlyinensis | reverse complement strand
ATGGAGAAGTGATAATTCGGGATCTTGCTGCTCTCAAAAAAAGATATATTGTTTGATGTTTGTTTGTGTAGTTTGTTGTTGAAAATTTAATAAAAATTTTACAAAAAAAAAAAAGAGTCCTTGATGCTCTCCAAACTTGGTTGGTGGCAAACGTTTCATTACTTGACTATGTAACATAATGAATCCTGCAAATGTGGGATTTGTTTCCTGTTTATATAGAATAGCTTACCCTGCCTGTCATGATGGGAGAGGGGGTCCTTCATTGGTAGTTCTTTGTTTAGGACATTGAACTAGGAAGGAGGAAACCATATCCCCACCAACACTGACAGGACAAGCTACTATATATAACTTATGTAAGTAGGGAGTACTGTTACCTAGTTGAGTGAGGAAATGTTTGAAAACAATGAAGTTCAACACCAGAGACTCCACACTGCAACTCTGAGCTACATACATTCTCTATTTGAACAGCTGTTGTGACCATTATTTACAGCACAAATTCTCAGATATTGCAACCCTCAAACATAATCACTCATGAATAAAATTCATAGGCTTAGGGAGGGCAACAAACTTTCATCATAAATAATGTGTTGTGTTTAGTCTTTCTCATCACTCAACTCTAAATGTTTCCCTTTTAAAATGTAGAAATCTAAATTTTGGGAGATATATATTTTAAGATTTAGTAAGAATATCTTAGTGAAATTTAGCATGTGTATAATATATACACACAATTTCACTAAAATATTCACTTACAGAATCTTAGAACTGGAATTTAAAGGGCCCACTAGGACCATGTAGTCTAGCTCCGCAATGTGCAGGGGGGAAAAACTTGAGATGTGGCTATTTTTCTTTCTTTCAAACTACCAGAAATTAAGAACCCACAATCTCCACAAGTATACTGCTACAGACTTGTAATATTTTCGTTTCAGGAAAATTTGCCTTTTAATTAACCAAGATCTAAGTATGTTTATCTTACATCCATTATTTCTGGACTTTCCCTGGCAGTGGAACATAGATCATCTCCATTGAATCTTTTTATGGGTCGGAATATAGGACTGAATCCCTCAGTCATCTTTTCTTCAGAATAAACATGTAAAGCCCCTATAATTCCTATAGAAATGCCAGCAATATCTAAAGTTTTAAAGCAATTAAAACCTTCAGCTTCTGCACACGTTTTTCGGGGCTAGAAATTCAACCCAACTGAATTCCGTTGTAGGCGATACAGAGGAGAATCAGTAGCAACCCAACATGGTGATTGCAGGGCAAAGTGTAGCAAGCAAACAGTAGTTGATGGCTTTTAAATAACAATGTGCCATCGCTTCGGTTTTACGCGTTCCCTCGCCACGCTACACGTTTATTCTCTCCGCAGAGATGAGACTAGGTGGTCGGCACAGCGCAAACCCATCCGCGTTCACATCCTGCGCGCAGGCTCTCTCTCTCTCTCTCTCTGTGTGTTCAACCACAGCCGGGTATTTGGGAGGAAGAGACAGGAAGTTCCTCCTGCGGCATCGTTCTAATCCGCTTCACTAAACTTCCGGTTTCACAGTTCGGCTTCTTGGCGGAGAAGGTAGCTATAGTAGGCGTTTTCTTGGTAGCCTGCTTATTCAGTCTCTTCTTTCTCCACCTCCATACTTGGGCAAGAACCCGGCGTTTGGCCGAGATGGAGGGATCATGCTATCCCACCGCGACGCTTCTCACAGGAATTCTTCAGAGCGGGAAAACGGGGTGGGCGGTTTGATCATAATCGGATGGAGCTCCTGTATTTTTTTTTCCTTTCACCACAATTCTAAACGTTGAAACAATGAAATTAAGGAGACTTGTCTCCAAGTAAGCTCACTGCATTGCTCTACCCTAGGATCAACAACGTGATTGTTCCCATATAGCATCTGCTTATCCTGGCCCGTGCTGTATCCGGTATAAACATGCGCAGTTTGTTGGTGAAACATGCCTATTTTAGATGCCTTGAAAGCTTAGACAATGCGGTTTGTTTCTTTAATAATGAGTATATTTCTCTTACCAGTGCGAGTTGATTACTGTGGAAAAATCAACGATTTGTGAGTTTGGAATTGGCAACTAGGATCAATTGGAGGACAGGAAGCATTCTACAAATACAATGCTGCAGCAAGCAGAAACAGACTGTGACAGCCGAAAAAATGAAGATGCACAGGAGGTAGAAGATTACATTTCCAAAAACAGAAAACTGGTGGGGAAAGAATATTGTACCCAGGAGTTGCGGGAGGAGACTCCAGGGAGAGAAGAAACCCGTATTGACCCACCTGATGGCCAGCAAGACTCAGAAAATGAGAAAAACAAAGAAAAAACTTTAGGTACTCATTGCCATTGAAACAAACATTTTTAACATTGAACATATTGTTTGTCTTTATTTCATATTTAAAACTCCCATGCTCTTAATAGCTATATGTGTTAAACTCAAATATTTTATTGAACCTTATTAAGTTCAGTTTTGATAATTAAATATATAGTGCTTTGCTAGCTGTCTTTCTACATTCTTAAACTTTGTAGATAAAATGGTTTTTTATATGGAAACCAGTATTTGTACCCAGTGTGTTTATACTGTGGTTATTATGAAGTTTTTGTTATCTGTTCTCACCTTGGCTTGTATAAAAATTGCTTTGACTAAAATTTCCTCATATTTTACATTTTGTTTTTATTGTCAATATTTTAACCATGCTGCTCACTACTATATTTTCTTGGCCCATAGGAAAAGAAGTATTGTTACTTATGCAAGCTTTAAACACACTTGCTACTCCAGAAGAAAAGCTAGCAGCACTCTGCAAGAAATATGCTGACCTGGTAATATATTTTAGATTTAATATTATAAACATGGATAGCATAATTAACCTTGACTGATCCTGGACAAACTAAATAGGATTAAATGTAGCTAATATTTTAATGGGATGACACCAGGAAAACCCAGGATCATAGACTAGATTAGGAAATCAAAGAAACATTAGCAAACCACTATTGTCATGTCCCACATAAATCGATGGAAGCTTGACTTATATAATAAGCAACTGCAAGTTAAATCTATCAACAATATACCCAACTGACAGATTTTTTGGAATTTGTCTAGTGTATCTTGATTACTTAGAGCATTTAATATTAAAAATAATGCAAATTAAAGTAATCTGGAAGGAAAAATTAACAAACAACAGTTACCAAGTATTTATTGCTTAATGTAATACATCAGATAGCAGATCGTATATCTTTAGGACTCAGTGTCTTCCTTTAATGATCAAGAAATTAAAGTATTTTTCCTATCCTATCCTATCCTGCTCTTTTGAAAAATTATTTTCTCTAGTTCTAATCTAAAAAGCCAGGAAACAGAACAATTGAATTGGAAGGGACCTTGGAGGTCTTCTAGTCCAACCCCGTAATCAAGCAGGAGACCCTATACCAGAGTGTCAAACTCAAGGCCCGGGGGACGGGCTGCCCCGGAAACAGCAAAGGACCAGTCCACGGTACTTCTGCCAGTGAAAACAAAGTTCTCTGTGCAGCCCTCCCGAGCTCCATTTTCACTAGCCTAGGGCTGCAGGAGGTCATGGCAGCCAAAAATGGAGCTTAGGAGACTGTTTTCACTGGCAGAGCATTTGAGCCACCACAGGCACCCCCAGCAGAGACGTCGAGGTGGCTATGCCCACTTTGGCCATGTCCCCTCCCGCAAGGTCAAACAATCCTGATGTGGCCCCCAATGAAATTGAGTTTGACACACCTGCCCTATACTATTCCAGACAAGTGGCTGTCAGTCTCTTCTAAAAGCCTCCAGTAATGGAGTACCCACAACTTCTGAATGTAAGCTGTTCCATTGGTTAATTGTTCTCACTGTTAGAAAATTTCTTCTTAGTTCTAGATTACTTCTCTCCTTGATTACTTTCCATCCATTGTTTCTTGTCTTACCTTCTGGTGCTTTGGAAAATACGTTAGCTCCTTCTTTGTGTCAGCCCCTCAAATATTGGAGCAAGGAAGGTAGCCTGTCAGCTTGTCAGGCCCTCAAATACTTAGGTTTTAAAGGGCCATAACAACATCTTCAGTGGTGTCCAATTATTAATCATTAACCAGTGCATCTTTCAGTATTTGTAACATGAGAACTTGGTATTTGGCCCCTATTAGCAAGCAACTGTTGCATTTTGCCCCAGTTGCAACTTCCAGACATTTTTCATCTTCTTGGATAACTTATTGCAGTCATCGAAACAAGATTGGCAGCTGACACATTAGCCTTAATTGTTCAAAAAAAAAAAAGAAATCTCACTACTGCCTGTTGAAAATCAAGGAACATTCACTAAACTGCACATATGTTCTTCTAGGACAAGTATAGTCTCATTAAACACAAGTTGAACTTTAGTCTCTGAATCTACTTTCCTACTTACCAGTAGCACCTCCATCTTGTCTGGATTTAATTTCTGTTTGCATATCCTTATCCATCCCAAAAGTGCTTTTTCAAAAGGCAATTTTGTTTTGGAAAAACAAAGTCCAGTTGCCTTTTGAAAAAGCACCTTTGGGACTAACAGATTAACAGAAACACTTCCAGGTCTGAACATAGAGTGTGACTTAGTTTTCACCACACCATATTTTGTGAATGAGATTCTCTGACTCTGATAAAAGTCAATTGTAGAAGCTGGTGAAACAGATATCTCTTAGTGGCAGTCCAATCATTGTATGGCCTAGGATTGGAAGCAAAGCATGGAGCTGAAGTGATTTAATATCTTAATAATTTAAAAAGTGAACTAAACTACCAAATGTGCTACTTCCGGAACAGGTATCTTCACAAAGGAGTGTCTTTGTTTGAACCAGTAGAGTAACTCAGTGCCACTGTTTTGTTATTATACATATATGTGCATGCATTGCTGACCCCTTTCATTGGTATCCTAGCAGAAGATCCTTTAAATATTTTTAATATGTAATACGATGTACAAAAGTGACATTTTTAAACTCTAATTAAAGCTTATTATTTGGGAAAATAGAAAAAGATGCCAATATTACCATAATAAAGAGGTAATCATAAAAGCTCAGTTAATGGAATGAATTGATTTTTGCTTCATCCTCAGCATTAGGTTATAGAGGAAGGGTAGATAAACTGCATATTCGAAAACTAACATTCAAATGTACATGTTAGGTCTCAATTGGAATACTAGAAATTAAATATTCTTTTTAAACATAACTGAATTCAGACATGTATTTTTTCTTCTTTTTTTCATTTAGCTAGAGGAGAGCCGAAATGTTCAGAGACAAATGAAGATGCTGCAGAAGAAACAAGCACAGGTTGTAAAAGAGAAAGTGCACCTGCAAAGTGAACATAGCAAAGCAATTCTTGCACGTAGCAAACTGGAATCTCTGTGTCGAGAACTACAACGCCATAATAAGACTCTCAAGGTTAGTCTTCTACAGTAATACAAATAGTTCTTGTCAAAAAAGAAAAGACCTGGCTATATAATGTTTTGGAGTTGTAACTAAATGGGACTAAGTGGAAGAGGATGACCATCCTAGATAAGTTAGTTATTTTTTGTTCGGGATATACGTTTACTCAGGTGTCTTTTCAGAGTGGTAAAGATGTAGAGCTGCCTATTCCAAGTTGCCCGTTCTTTCTTGATCCTGATTTCCTCTATTTGCTAGCAAATTGACACTGTAGGGATTGGGATACCATGATCTTATTGAATATTTGATATAATCTATCATGAGGCAATTAGGAAAAACATTATATCCATGAATAAATATTTTCAATTCCTATGAATAAATACTTCCTCTTCAGTTCACATTTTAAAAATGAATATTGAGATACCTTTGTTCTCTTTTTCTAGTTATTATGAAAATAGTTTAATAGTAAACAGAAGTTGGTTCTTTCCCTGTTAATCTAGTGTTTGGTCATTTCTATCACTGATCTTTCCCCAAATTATATCTCATTAAAATGGTTCTTGGTTTATAACATTAGGCCATGACTTGTTTTGTATGTAACTCTTACAGACACCACTGATTTATAAATGACCTTAATTATGTTCATTTAGTGTACTAAGTTAATCAGATCGGTTTATTTGCTGTGCTTCTCTTAAAAATTATTCCGAAGTGAGGAAGTCTTTATTTTAAAAAACACAATTTTTAAAGTATAATTAAATAAATGGACATTTTTAAATATGTACAATTAAATAAATGATGCTTTAAAAAACTCTGTAAACAACTTTTAAACTATGAACTTTTGAAAACCTTTAAAACTCTGTAATACAATACACCACTCTATACTAGCCATGCCATAGTATCAGAGAAGGATTCTTCACGGTATTGTCACTTTTGTAATTTCTATGACACTAGTGTTCTGTTCTGTGGAAATTTAACTTTCTAATAGATTCACTGTTGCTAAAATAAGAATCTGATTTTGATCTTCTATTACCTAATATCAAATACTTTGGCCAACTAATGAGAAGGAAGGACTCACTGGAGAAGAGGCTAGTGCTGGGAACGATTGAAGGCAAAAGGGGATGGCAGAGAATGAGGTGGCTGGATGGAGTCACTGAAGCAGTCGGCGTGAGCTTAAATGGACTCCAGGGGATTGTAGAGAACAGAAAGGCCTGGAGGAACGTTGTCCATGGGGTTGTGATGGGTCAGACATGACTTCACAACTAACAACAACAACAAAATTACCTAATAATTAGAACATAGAATAGAACAGAATAATAGGGTTGTATTGGACATAGGTAGCTTTCTAGTCCAAACCTCAACCACTGGTAAGAGATCTTATAGCAGTCCAGTCTTTCTTTGGGCTTGATGGGATGGCTACACAAGATCATAGAAAGAATTCCAATACAGAATAATAAGAGTTGGAAAGGATGCACAAGGTCCTCCAATCCAACCCGCCACCCATACAGGAGATACTATTTTCAGACAAATTGCTATCCAATCTTTTCTTTAAAATCTCCAGTGATGGAACACCTACAGCTACTGGAGGCAAACTGTGGTTAATTGTTCTCACTGTCAGGAAGTTTCTCCTTAGTTCTAGGTTGTTTTCTTCTTCATTAATTTCCATCCATTGCTTCTTGTCCTGCCTTCACGTAGTTTGGAGACTAGGTTGACCCCATTTTCTTTGTGGCAGCCCCTCATATTAGAACACTGCTGTCATGTCACTCCTAGTCCTTTTCACTAGACTAGGCATACCCAATTACTGCAACCATTCTACCTGTGTTTTAGCTTCCAGCCCCTTAATCATCTTCATTGCTCTTCTTGGCACTCTTTCTAGAGTCTCAACATCTTTCCAAGGCATTATAAAGTGGAATTAACACTTCATGTGATCTTGATTCTATCCTGTTAATGCAGCCTAGAACCTCATTGGCTTTTTTGGCAGCTGCAGCACACTGTTATTTAAGTGTGCTGCTATTTAAGTGATAGTCCACTAGGATTCCAAGACTACTAGGTCCCCCTTGCAGTTACTGCTGTTGAGCAAGATGCCACCTATTCTATACCTGTGCATTTGGTTTTTCTTTCCTAAGTGTAAAACAGTTTCTTTCCTAAGTGTAAAATTTCTCACCATTGAATTCATTTTGTTAGATAGGGTTCAGTGTTCGAGTATGTCAAAATCCTTCTGAATCTTGAGCCTATCTTCTAGGGTGTTGGCTATTCCTAACAGTTTAGTGTCATCTCCAAATTTTATGCATCCCCTACAATTACCTCATTTAAATAGTTTATGAAGATGTTATGAATAGTACTGGGCCTATGTGATATTGTAAAAGTGATACTGTACTATTATGTGGACTTATAACAGCTAATTTGACTAGATTTTTTCCATGTTTGTCTGGTTCATATCAGGAACATGTCTTCTGTAGGGCACAGTGTTCAACAAATTGATTTCAAGTTAGAAATGGTTACTCCCTCATTGCATAGCAACAGCCAGCTCTGAAAGACATGGTCACTTTCAAGTGTCTCTGCTGACCTTCATCAAAAGCAATTCTAAAATGAAATGAAGTTACTTATAAGCTGCTTTCTTTTCCAAATTCAAGTCCACTTACCATATTTGTAATTTGGAAGCCTTATAAAAATAAGCCCCAGTTGTAATCAGAACTTTTAATGTATTGGTTCTGAAAACAAATCAGTCTTCATACATATTTGTCAGATGAAGTGATGAAAGAATTTGAAAACCAGTATAATTCTAATATTTTGAGATGTTAAGATGAAGTTGGATTGCATTTTTTTGCTGTTAGCCAAAATCTAACTTAAAAACCCATGTTTATAAGTGGATTTTAATCTCTTTGGGCAAAAGGAAGAAAATATGCAACAAGCCCGTGAAGAGGAAGAGAGACGTAAAGAAGCAACAGTACATTTCCAGATTACATTAAATGAAATTCAGGCACAGCTAGAACAGCATGGCGTACACAATGCAAAACTCCGCCAAGAAAATATTGAACTGGGGGAAAAACTGAAGAAACTTGTTGAACAGTATACACTTCGAGAAGAAGTAAGTAAACCATTCTAATAATATTTCATTACGCTATAATACTCAAAATAAAACCTCACAAAATATCGTCCCAATGTTAAGGAACAGGGAATAAGCTTCATCCACAGAAATAGATTAGGTGAAGAATTGGCCTAACATCCGTTCAGTATCCATGCTTATTGATGTTATCTTATGCCTTCCCAAATCTGGTGCAGCATCCAAATCACTTATTATATGTTTTCCAGTTGAGAATGGTTCATTATAAATAATGAAGGTCATGTTAGTTAATTCAAGAAGACAACATGATTGAAGGAGAGGGCACACAGAAGAAAACTAGTTTGTGAAACATTTACTCAACATTAAAAATTTGTTTTTTAGTTTGATTCAGTTATGCTTTTCTCTAGCACATGGATAAAGTCTTCAAGCATAAAGAACTGCAACAACAACTGGTGGATGCCAAGCTTCAGCAGACTACACAGCTTATAAAAGAAGCTGAAGAAAAACATCAGAGGGAGAAAGATTTTGTAAGTGTTTTTAAAAAAGCTTAAGATGAAAGAATTATTTAATAAGTTGTTACAATATTGTGTTTAGAATTTTTATTATTAGTACAAGCTGCAAATCTGTTTGGTTTTTGATTGTATTGTCAGTAGGCTATGTAGATTAATGGGTTCTTAAATTGTATGCAACACATTGTTGCAAGGTAACTTTGTAATATAATATAGTTTATGTGTGCAGCTCTATGCCTGTTGATCTTATTGCATTTTCAAGCTACAGGTACAATTTTACATAAGTGTAAATATCAAGTATAATCTTTCCTGATATTAAAGTATTTTAGACAGAAAATATTTTCTTTGTCCTCAGCTGTTAAAAGAAGCTACCGAATCTAGGCACAAATGTGAACAGATGAAGCAGCAAGAAGCCCAATTAAAACAGCAGGTAACTAATTTAAATTTTGATTAGTAGCTTACCTATTAATCTGTTAAATGAAGTTCTTAAAAATTGAAATTATTAAATCAGATTGGAAGCCTAAAACAGCTCTTTGGGAAAGGAATACAATAATTAGACAATTCTTTCCCAAAGAACTAAGCCTCCGTGTCAGTCACCAGATATTAGTCACCCACAGTTGTTATAGTTTGAGACTACATTACTTCTGTAACCATGAAATCTGTATGGCTAATCTTACCTCCAAGGTAATTCAAGTTGTTGCAGGCCTAGTCCATTTAAAATATATATATTTACTGACTGATTTCGTAGACAAACCAGATTGAAAAGAATTTTTTTATAATGAGCATAAATACACAATTTAGGAGGGTTTGGTTTTTTTTTGAAAAGTTGGAAGGTCTGAACTATTTGTTTTTACTGTAATCCCACAGACTATTTTTCTTGCCCTGTATGCACCAGTGGAGAACGGAACTGGAAAGCAGTTAGTGAAGGGATGTGGCTACCCTGGTGTGGGGGGGTGAGGGTTGGCATGGGTAGCCTGGCTGAAGGACCCTCAGATAAGCCAGTGCGGGGGGAGTGGGGCACTTCCGCAGCCCCTACCTTGCTTCGTCCTCCCCCCCCCCCCCCCGCTTCATTCTTTACCACTTCTCCTTACTTGCCCTGGAGCAGAAGGCTGAGCAAGGCACTGGTATGGTGACCACAATGTGAGGCGTGGGGTTTGGAGGATGAAGCTAATCTGCCCCCCATGGCCCACACAGCTTACCTGAGCGCCCCGCAGCCAGGCCATCAACATCCTGGCAAGTGCCCCATCTTGCAGTGGCTCTAGCAGCCCCGTCCAGGACCCCACATGCTTTTCTCAGCCTCCTGCTCTGTTGCGGTGGCGAGAAAGGATAAATGGACCAGTGGCCATATGGGATCCTGGATGGGGCTTATGGAGCCACCGCCTCAAGTACCAGCCTCTGTCAGGACATTGATGGCCTGGCTGCAGGGCCATCAGGTAAGCTGGTGCATGGAAACTGCCTTGTTTCGTCTTTTCACCCCCACCGCCTCATTTTGTAGCCACAGCATCAGTGCATCGCTCATCCTCCTGCTCTCTTATGGCAGCGAGCAAGAGTAGAAGTGCTGAAGAACGAAGCTGAACGAAGTGGTGGTGGGGTAAAGGATGAAGCAGTGCAGGCCGCCGTGGAGCACATGGCTGGTGCCGCTGGTGAGGTGAGAGAGCAAGAGAACGATCTGATGAACCCTCTGCATGAGAGAGAGAGCTGCTTTAGGTACCATGTGGTTTCCCACCCTAACCCTTCCTACGCTAGTCTGGTCTTGTGAGGAGGATTGCCTTTTGCCTTCTCCGCTGCGCCACGAATGAGAATTTACCATTCCCCAAGCCCCACTGCTGTCAAAGTAAATCCCGGACGCTGCACTGCAATGAACAGATCAAAAGCACAGCTTTTGTCTGAAGAGCAGGGAGAAGAAAGGGGAAACAGCTGAATGAGAAGCGCCCCACTAGCCAGGCACTGAAACACTACCACTGCCACCATAGAGAGACAGAGAAAGAGAGAGAACAATGTGATCCAACCTTGGAGAGTTATACCAGGGCTGGCAGATGTGTGGTTCAGTAGCTGGCTGGTGAGATGCTTCTCACTCGGCCGCTTTTGTTCTTCCTGCTCCTCCTCCTCCTTCAGACAAAAGCTGCGCTTTTCATCTGTCAATTGCAGATCAGCACCTAGGATTTACTTGGACAGCGGCAGGGCTTGGGGGATAGTCAATCCCTGTTTGTGGTGCAGGGGAGAAGGCAAAATGCAACCCCACCCCCCACCCCAATTAGAACAGACCAGCCTGATAGGGATGCATTGGGAAACCGAGCAGCACCAAAAGCAGCTGAAGGCACGCTGGCTGTTCCTGCCCCACCCCCTGTCTCACCTCATCCCATGTGATGAGCCTCCCACCCCACCCACTGGAGAACCCTAGATGCCCTCCCCAATTCCACCCAGCCCTCACAGGTACCACCCACATGACCTCCATCAAGCCATGCCCAGTCAGCCGCGACCACCCTGGCCACACAACCCTCCTCCCCCTCCCCGGCCCCTGGAGGATAACCACAATGCTGATCTGGCCTTCAACAAAAGCGAGCTTGACAACCCTGATCTAGACAGTGTAAGTCTTCACATAATACCAAACCAGCCTTTAATATTTTATTTTTTGCTATTTTCCACATATCATCTGTAATGAGTAACTAGTTAATTATTATGTAAATAATTCTAAATTATGTCTCTAAATTAGATTTAAACATTGTTACTTTTAGCTTTCTCTTTACATGGATAAATTTGAGGAATTCCAGACAACTATGGCAAAGAGTAATGAACTTTTTACAACTTTCAGACAAGAAATGGAAAAGGTACTTTATTTTTTTATCTATTTGCCACAAGAAAAATGTGTAAAGATTCCGATTTGTCTATGTATTAATGGATAAATAAAGCTCACTGAAAGTTGGAGTTTACTTCAGGGAATGGTAGATATATCCAGGTGAATCTTCTCTCCTTGGAAATTATGTTTGCTTCCACCTTATCCAAACACTGCTTCATGCATTGCCTTGAGTTTTTTAAACATCTCACCTGTTCTTGAGATCCTTTTTCATTCCTTCTCTCATTCCAGTCATTTTAACTTTATACATTTCATTTCTGTTCAGTCTCCTGCATTTTCCCTAAACATGATCTTCGGCTGATGTTATGCAACGCCAGGTCCATTGTGAACAAGGCCCCCTCATTCACGATCTGATTCAAGAGGGGGAGGCAGACCTGGCGTGCATTACCGAGACCTGGGTGGGCCCGGAGGGGGGTGTCCCTCTGGTTGAACTTTGCCCACCTGGGTTTTGAGTTTTTCA
>JAEANM010019862.1:0-12251 GCA_017656035.1 Myanophis thanlyinensis | reverse complement strand
CTACCTTAACTAGCCCATATACATGCAAATACATTTAATACCCCCCCTTTACAAAATCTCCATTTGAATCTTGACACTAAGTTTACTCAACTAACACCTCTGTTGTGTGAGCTGCAATGGCTTCCAATTTCTCTCTGGGTCCGATTCAAGGTGCTGGTCATCGTCTTTAAAGCCCTATATGGCACACATTGGCAAAGGGTCAGGTTATCTGCAGGACTGCCTTTCCCTAAGGATATCTATCATGTAACATAGGGTGGGCATGCTTCTAGGATTTTTTTTCCTTAAACTTTGCCTTCTTATGGAAGCTAGGAAGCATATCTTTTTCATGTCAGCCCCTTTCTTCTGAAGACTTTTGAAATTCAGCACTTCTAGTCTTCCATAAAATATGGAAGACAAGCACAAGAATAAGGTGAGATGACTGCATATTGGAGACTTGACTTGGCACCAGGGTTTTGTTATTAAGGTGATATACTCTCAGTATATAGTTTGATTACAGTGCAATTTTAAGCATGCCAATCCATAAGATCGGGGGCTTACTTCTAAGTCACTGTGTAGAAAATTGCAATCATAGGCAGCAGGTCTTAATACTAGCTAGGACAGGGATCCCCAACCACCAGGTCAGGGCCCACTACTGGGCTGGGCCTATTAGGAATTGGGCTATGCAAGTAGCAGGCCAGAGTGCATCCACACGCACAACTCAACTTGCATGAATGAGAGATAAACAGACATTCGCACACATGCATACTGGTCTACTGCTCACACAAGTCAGGCTGCACACATGTGTGCACCAGCCTGTCACTCATACAAGTTCCCCTCTCTTTGCCCTCCCCAGCCAGGCCATCAAGCTGCAAAGGTTGAGGATTGCTGAGCTAGATGATTTTCCTGATGATTTTCATATGTAGTATGCTTATATCTTCCAGCATCCCTGTCCAGCCCACTATAGTTATTCTGAGAAGACAAAAAACAAAGTCAGTTGTAAAGTTGCAACTCTAGGTTCATTTGTTTACTCAATGAGCTCTCAATACAACTGTATAGCACTGGACTGCAAATGGCCTTTTGCAAAGGAACTCCATAATTTCTTCTATTCATACAACTAAGTTCTATTTAATATAATTTATGAGCTAAAACTTTTTTTAAAAAAATCCTTGCATAAAATTACTTACTGTGCTCATTTTGGAAACCAGTGGTAATTACAGTGACTAGTTAATTATAACTTCATTGGAACTTGACAACAATGCTAATAATGCAGTTGAAGTAATGTGTGCAGTTGATCTTAATTGGAGGAGATGACATTATTTACCAGAATAAGTGATGGTACATAATCTCACATTCCTAATAATCACTGACAAACTAACATAAAAAGAAGTGGACTTTTCATTCTTTCAGCTGAAACCTCCAAATATTATTTATTCGCTGCATGTCTGAATTATTCAGAATTTGTATTAGGTGTAACAGGCAGGTCAACATTTTGGGTTTTAAAGCAAACATTTCTTATCCTATCTAATCTTAATTTAATTTATTAAATTCCATTATGTGGTGATCTAGTAAATACACAGATTTTTTTACTAGGTTTACCAAATCCTCTGTTCCAGAGGTTAAGACTAATTTGAGCATAATATAGAACTCTAAACTGGTGCCCTCTAGGAATATCTGATTAATAAGATCCTGCAAGTTGTAATACAAAATGTTGAGGCGGTACTACATTGAAAATAACTGGACTCAAGCATGAGCTTAGATAAAAATCACACTGCATCTTGGAACAGTTCTATTTTTTATTTCTAAAGTACACCTCTTAAAAATTATCATGTTTTTGGCATCATGTTGCAGAAAAAAATAAATTTGCATTACTTGTACCACTCACTTTATTTTTATTTATAATTCTTATTTCTGGTGCACTAACTTCTATTGTCCCCCCACACTAGTGGAAGAAACCAGTTCTTGATTTGATGAATCCTTTTAAAGTCTTTTTTTTTCCCTTATAGCATTATTTTGTAGGGTCAGAGTTAATATATAAAATTGCAGCACTGGGATGTGCAGTGTGGATAAACAAAGCATTCTAGAAGATTTTTTAAGGACGATGTTTGCCTTTAATCAAATCCTTTCATTCACAAGTTTATTGCTTTGTGATTAGCTTGGAGGATGGAGTGATAAACAGTCTTTTAATTGTTGATTAAATAGCCTTTATTAATTGACTCAATTCCAGCTTGTAATGGTGGAGAGAATGATGCTTTAATGATAATGATGCTTTCCCTCATTATTTTTTAAATAGAAAACCAGTGTTACCGGAATGTCTATAAAGGAAATAAAATAAAAATTTAAAAATAGGAAAAATATAATCATATCTTGACTAAAAAGGGACATAGGACAAATTTTAAAGGTTTATTTAAGGAACTGTTCATAAGTGATTTCTGCCAATAATTTCTCATCAACATTAATGAGGAAGATATTAGAACTGGATTTATTTGTGTAAATAAAGAACCTGATCAGAAATAAAGACTTTGTTATATGTTATACATGTTATAGGTTATATACACAGGTTATATGGCACTATGTATGTTTCTGCAACTTCCTTTACCTGTGGGATACAATGTGAGATATTATCTCTAAACAACTCTTGTGTGAAGCAGCAGTTACGAGTCTTAGCCCAGAACATTTATTAAAAAAATAGCTTGACTTAACTGATAAATAATTGTTTTTTTATAATTTCTCTTTTTAATTATAATTTTTATAATTATTTTCTAAATAATATTTTTCATCTCTTTTCTTCCCAAGTGCCATTGCATTGCTGCCTTGTTCAAAGAATGTTATGCAATATTAATAGAACAATCTATTAATTTTGGAATTTATCCAAACTATTTAGAGTCGGCATGATAGATCTGTGTATTTGTGGCAGTTAATACTTTAATGTTTGTGCTGATATTTCCGGTAGACAGAACACATTTCACCTTGCCTTCATCTGAATGTGAACATAGCCCACCATACTGGGTGGTGAATAGAAGCTGTTTTTATTCACGATTTCAGCTAATAGAAAGATATTCATTTGCCTTGAAAACATGGTTTTGTCAGTGAGCTTAGGGACCCCATTTGGAGAGATGATCAAGTGGCTTTTTAAATTCGGATGTCACTGCCACAAGGGTGGGTGGGAGGTTAAATTGTGAATTTTTAATGTTGTATGCCACTGAAGTCACTCTGTGTAACTTGGATGGCTGTATACATTTGTTTAATAAATAAATAACATAACTTGCACAATCTCAAAGCAGTTTCCAATGCTGGGATTTCTATATTCATCACCATAACTACCCAAAGGTGCTTTTTCAGGAGGCAACTGAACTTTCTTGTTTTTCCTCGGAAGATGTTTTGCTTCTCATCCAAGAAGCTTCTTTAGCTCTGACAGGACAATGGGGAAATGGAAGGATTTATATTCCTTGCAGTCAGCTGATCATTTGCATTCTTTTTAGAGGGTCGTTGAAGCATTTGGAGGTTTATCTAAGTCCTCAGGATCACCTGAGTAGTGCTCCTGGTTCATGTAGTCTGCAATACTTCTCTGGAAATCCATTCCCACACCATTCCAAGGGTATTCATCCCAAATTGTATAGCTAAAAGTCTGTAGAGTCTTCAAAGAAAAAAACAAGACAGTCCAGCTGCCTGCTGAAAAAGCACCTTTGGGACAACCATGACCTGGATGACTGAGAATCTCTACAGACACCATAACATGACATTAACATCTCACCTAACAGGCTTATATTTGGAATTATAAGATTCTAAATTATCTAAATGTAATCCTATAGAATTAAACTGTTGTTAGAAACTGCACGTTTAGATTCAGATCTCATGATAGATTGATTTTTCATTATATTACTGTATAGTAGCAAAATATACATACTTATCTGGAAATAACCTTTATAAAAAAAAAAAGAATGAGATTTGTTTTTGAACAGGCATTTGGAATTATGCTGTTTATGTTTGTATTCCCTCAAAATAATTTTATTCCCTCAAAATAATTTTATTTTTCTGTTTTCCAAACATATTATTACCCATTGTTTCCTTTAGTACATTTGTCTTCTTGTACAGTGAAACTGCTTTGTTTGTTCTCTACTTGTGATAGATATCAATAGAACAAATAATCCCCATTAATTTATAGTAGCTCTTGACAATCCACACAAGACAATCTTCATAACAACAAAGCAATTATGGAGAACAATTCTTTAGTTGTTTAACAATTGACCAGTTGTTTAGTTCAAAAATGGTCTTTATTAAACATCTATAAAGATTTATAGAATTTGCTCTAGTGAGAAAAGGGCAGAGCAATAGAGCAATATTTCCAAACTACTGGCCAGTGTCATTGTCTTTTTCTCTGCTAATTTTAAATTTTTATTTAATGGTTATGTCTCAGAAAAGCAAAATATTTGCCGTGTCAGCGTCAAATATTTTTCAACATTGTGGATTTTTTTATTCAACATGTTTTATTATTCACAGGAAAAATACATTTGTGAGATAACTGCATAATTTTTAGAATAATCAATGGGCATCATTTTACATTTTATAAAAAGTATTTCCTTTTTTATTAACACATGAAGCATCCAATTTGATTACTTTATTGCAATTCTTCCTATAATATAGGAATCTCTTCAGACTGTTTGCCTTCCCTTGGATAAGGTTCCATGGACCCTAAAGGGGTCAGGCCTGGATTGCTTGAGGCTGCACAGTGATTCAAGGCTATTCCCTGCTTGATTCCTCCTGCCTGGCTGGCTGGGCATTTCCCAACAAAAAGCTAGGTGAACAATATGAAGCAGATGCATCATTTTCAATTCAATTGATTTAGCTAAATTTAAGCTTTTGCTTAATACCAACTGAGATCAATGCATTATTGCAGCTTGGTTTTTAAAAATATATGGGTGACTTCATTTTTTATAATATAAATTATGAAATATATTATAAGATATAATATAAAAATGCCTTGTGGGCAGGACACTAATTTGTTGGGCTCTATTGTTGACCTAAACTGATCTATAGAGACTTACATATTTGTCACAGGGAAGTGCAGCTTTTTAGAATTCTACTCTATTTTTTTGACCTTTGAAATCCCTAAAAATACATTTACACACATCCACATACATGCACACAAGTCATAGATTAAAGTAAGATCAATGATATGAAGACACAATCCAGTTC
The DNA here is from genome assembly GCA_017656035.1 of Myanophis thanlyinensis. Lineage (NCBI taxonomy): Eukaryota > Metazoa > Chordata > Lepidosauria > Squamata > Homalopsidae > Myanophis > Myanophis thanlyinensis. Next base: position 7,079 of record JAEANM010019862.1, on the reverse strand, counting down.
CAATTATATTTTAAGAGGGCATTGCATTTCATTATCTTGCTGCCAATTATTCTTCTCTACTTGTTTAATGTTGACATGAACATAGAGTGCATGCCCATAATTTATACACAAGTGTGCTCCTTGACTAATGGGTTAAAGTAAAAATGCCAGTGATGAACTTCAATGCATTTTGAATTAATTCCAGAAGAGTACCTATATTTTAGTAGGTGATGGCAAAGATATACTGTATTTTAGCATTGATTTTACAGGTTAAGTTTGTATCATAATATATTGACATTGTCCTTTATTCAAGACTTGCTTTGGGGTGTTGCCATATACAGCACTGAATAATAGGTTAATAAAAATGGTTCAAAGGAATTGCTTTCCAACTTTCCACTGACTTGGGTTTTCCATTATATTTTCCTAAGACTGATATCTGAATAAAAGGTTAACAAACACAGTTTAATGAATTGTCTAAAGGACCATATATAACACAAATACAAGCCTACTAATACTGTGTAGATGCACTCTCTCTATATATATATTAAAGGAATGAGCATTTGTAATAAATTCATACAGACATCTTAGAATATAACAGACAGAGTAGAATATAACATTTTGGTAATACTTGTTCTAATTAAAAGCAATTTTTCCTTCCATTGAATCATGTGCAATTTTCAGAAGCAGCCTGGAGAAGTCCCTGCAGTTTTCTTTTCAAAAGTGGTTTGTCACTGCCTCTTTCCTAGGGCTGAGAGACAGTGACTGGCCCAATGGCACTCAGATGGTTTTGTGCCTAAAGTGATACAAGAACTCACAGTTTCTTGGTTTCTAGCCTGGTGCCTTAGTCTACATTCAAACTGGCTCTCAGTTGGGCATACTCACCATTAAAACAATCTATCCTCATTTGAACAACATCATTAATTTCCACAATGCTTCACAGATATTTTGGCTTTCTTTCCAAATTATATACACAGACATGAACACTAGAAACACATTGCACAAATCATAAACTCTCAGTTATATAAATAATAAAATACTGCTTAGCAAATTGTCAGGTGGAAAGGCAAGATAAAGGCTAAATAATAAATAAATTGGAGGAAAAATTGAGGCACTCTTTGCATAGGAAAAAAGATAACTGATAACAATGCAGTAACCTTATAAAAATGTTATTTATATTTCTTTCTAGTAATTTTCAAGACATATGGTTTATAATACTATAAAATTTTACTAACCCCTTAGACAATAAAATATTTCATTATATATGCTAATAATTTAAAAGCATGCTTAATAGTTAAATAAAGTATGTTATCTCTATTAAAATATACTAAACTCTGGTTTTACTTGCATCACTTTTTTAAAAAATACAATACATTTGTCAGGATAACGAAACTTCCAAAGCACAACTGTGGTAGCAGTTTCCATTTTGTTTAACTGGTTAAACATACCTTAATGGTTTAAAACATTACCGGACAGGAACGTCAATATAACATAGTCTATTCTAACATAAATCAGAATGAAATGATATATGAACTATCCAGAATATTTGAGACTGACTAGTTTATTAATTTCATCTTCAAATTAATGCCAGTTTATCATTCTGGTAAAGTATTTGTTTTGTTAAAATTGTATTCCATCTTTTACATGTACTTAATCTATTCTCCTTTTTAATCACATTTCAGATGATATAAATCAAGCATCTAATTTTGTTGAAAACTCCATGACAATTAATTCATTTGCAAAATATTTTAATTATTTCTAACTGAAATGAAAAAGATATGAAGGGAGCATATTCAGAATACAATTTTCAGAAACCATGTAATCCGAAATTCTAATGTTCTTTAAAAAAACCGACTTCATCTTGAAATACAGCACTTTCCAGTTATTATAGGTGAAAAGTTAAGTGGTAAAGTATTTATTTTCATCAGGATCCTGAAACAAGAGCATCAAGCACTGATTGCTATTTTAGCTGTTGTTTATTTATAAAGTTCTAAGGGACATGGTAGCACAGAGGCTTAATGACGCTGGAGGTGCTTACCAATTGCCAGTATTCTGGTGGTTTGAATCCAGTTCTATGGGACAAAATGAGCTCCTGTGTCTTGTCCCTAACTCCTGCCCACCTAGCAGTTTGAAAGCATTGTTGGTGAGTAAATAGACAGGTACCACCATTTTGATAGTGGGAAACTGCTGGCTGCATTTTGCACAGCAGCTGGAACTAATGTTCGATCTGTCTGAATGTGCCCGGTGGGGGAGCAATGGAGGAAAGTCCTGGATGAATTAGGTCCATCTGAGAACCCTTACAAAAGTTAGTTCCCTCTTTTGTGGTGCACCAGTCCAGTGCTATAGATGAGCAACTGTCAGCTACCAGGACTTCTACTCAGAGGTGAAAGTCAGCAGGTTCACTCACAATTATTAGAATAAATTTCTTTTGTTTTTTCCACTTTACAGGGTTAGTCTTGTAAAGATTAATTTTACAGGGTTAATCCTGTAAATAAGGCAGTTGTTTCTAGCCTAATCTTTATTGCCCTGCTTACAGAAACTGCCTCTCCCCTTATTACATTGTAACTTTGGTAGAGTTTAATTCTGTGCTTGGTGATGTTTAATCCTGTGTTTATTGATAGATAATTTTCTCTATTCAGCTTTGTTTGGAAGGAAAAGGGTTAATCTGTGTCCTGAAAAGAATCAGCTTCAGAAATCTGGCTAGTTGCTGTGTCTATTTGTTCTAGTAATTGGTTTAACAATTCCTTTGCTTCATTCCAGCATTAATTGCTTTCTTTGTAGTTAGGCTTATCTCAAGTGTTTACACTTAGGCTTGCCTGGGGTGTGAGCTCTGGCAATGAGCTTGTAGCTTTAGTTTTTAAAAAATTATTTGTATTGTGTTTGAATTTTGTCCTGCCTCATGGTTTCTTTTTCTATCTGGGAAGGGGGGTCTTTCTTCACTGCTTTAGTGGTTCTTGACATTGTCCTTTTGAAGTGTACTTCCAAGAGGCAGGATGCAAGTTTTTGCAAGCAAAGAAGTTTTTTGTATTTTTGTACAGGTAATCCTTGACTTTCAACAGTTCATTTAGTGACAAAATTACAATAGCACTGAAAAAAGTGACTTATGGCTGTTTTTCACACTTACAATTGTTGCAGTATCCCCATGGTCACAAGAGTTGAGGTGAAGTGCCCCTCGACATGAGTAACATCGAGTTGACCACACCCACCCAGTCACATACCACCAAGCCACACCCAACAGTAGTAAAAATATTTAATTTCACCAGTGCATTAGCCATGCCCAGTTCCTGCAACCACTTATTGTATGTTTTAGCCTCCAGTCCCCTCATCATCCTGGTTGCTCTTCTCTGCACTTTTTCTAGAGTCTCAACATCTTTTTTATTATGCAGAGACCAGAACTGGATGCAGTATTCTAGGTGTGGTCTTCCTAGGGCTTGCTTTATAGAGTGGCATTAGCATCTTTCTCGATCTTGATAGTATCCCTCTGTTAATGCAATTTAGGCTTGCATTGGCATTTTTGGCTGCCGCACACTACTAGCTCATATACAACTGGTTGTCCACTAAGACTCCAAGATTCCCCTCATAGTTACTGCTATTAAGCCTGGTTTCACCTGGTTTCAGTAATGTCTTACACAGGCAAGGAAAATAAAAAGTACACACATAGACATATGTATATTTTTGAGGTTTTTTCCTAAGTGTAAGACTTTTCTCTACATTGAATTTAATTTTGTTAGCTAGTGCCCAGTGTTCAAGTGTGTCAAGATCCATCTGACATATCCAGCCTATCATTATGAGTGTTGGTTATTCCTGCCGGTTTAGTATCATCTTCAAATTTGTTAAGTTCCCCATCTATTCCCTCATCTAGATCGTTTATGATTGCATCATCATGGATGCTTCTGACCTATGAGCAACGCAGCCCTGGGTGTTCTGGAATTATAGTTGACGCACTTGCCAGATGATGCAATAGAGGAGAAGGCTCCTGGAGGAGATCCCATAGTTATAAGAGTGTAAGCACAGTTTACATTTTTATGTAATTGTTCAGAAGCTGCTAGCAACACCAGGATTTGCTTGAGTAATCAGGGACACAAATTTATCCTTCCAATGTTGGAGATCCAAAGGCAGAGTAGCCATTTCTGTGGTGTCTCCATCAAGATCCAGATAACTGAGATGCAGTTAAAAAGGTAATTGCATTGGCAATTATTTGGAGCTACAGGTCAAAGTGAAAGTCCAAGGCTCTGGTCACAATGTTGATATCCCCTATTATTTTTGGTCTTCCAGGGCTGCAGCAGCAGACACAACCTGAAAGGTTCAGTCTCTGGTCTACAAATGGAGCAGCACCACTGTTGGAAAACACATCTGGGTCTCCCTTCTTGGAGGAAGGTACCCTTATTTGTCCCCAACCACAAATAATGAGCCTGCATTAATTAACATCTGGAGGCCATCAGATGGGGGCAGGCTGTTTTAATTCATTGTCAACAACTATTAGAGACATAACAACAATGAATTAACTGTCCAGTAATTAATCATCAGATCTGTCCTGTGTTTTTAAGTTTGATAACTGCAATCTCACTATGATGATGCATTTATTTAAGACACATGCATTGTTCTTTTTTCTGAAGACAGTGGTCACTAAATGAGGAACAGTCACCTCTATCCTGTGTCTTTTTAGGTACCATTCTTGATAAATGGAATTGCATCAAATCAAATCAAATCAAATTTATTATTGTTCAGAGACCAGAACAAATAAAAACACTTAAGGAATATCCAGTTAACAGTTCATTAAATACAGTCATTAAACACTAAAATGTAAAAGAGTAGTAATGCAAACAGGTTTGCTATGTTAATAGTGTAAAATAGCTATAGTGGATTAATCATGTGTTTCCCATGAATCCCCAGGGCTGCTGTGCAGAATCTTGCCATCTGCCTTGTAATCACAGTCTGTTCGTCCTTAAGCAGCCACTGGACATAAGCAGTATCGGAATGGCCAGGATACATTTCGATTATTGGGAGGATATCTTTTTTTTTTAATGTCTCTATAGAAAGACCATTCAAGGAGTATGTATCCCAGGGCTTATCCAGGAGAGGATGGAGGATTGGGGAGAGAGGCAGGGAGATGGGGTGGGGGACTGCAGTATATGCAGTCCCTCAGCTCTGGCAGTCTGGATCATTTAAAAACCTTTTAAAGTTTAAAAACTTTTTCCAGTTTAAAAACCTTTTCTAGTTTTTTTTCCTAAGGTCTACTATTTCCAAAAACGAGTAATAAAGACAGGACATTCCAAAATGAAAAAAGAAAAAAAGAAAATTCTGTATTTGAAAACTTGCATTATTTAATGACCATTAATGGCATCAGGAACTCATCCAGGAAGTGCGGGGATGTCCAAAAAATCAAGATGGCAATTGCACAATGAGGTTTCAGGGTTTATCCAGGAGAAGATGGAGGATTGGGGGAGAGAGGGATGGAGGTGGGTGGGGGACTTATTTATTTATTTGTTTGTTTGTTTATTTGTTTATTTAAATTTATATACCGCCCCCTCTCCCTGAGGACTTGCTACCTTGTGTACCAGGCCCGCAGGAGAAGAGAGGGGAGCAGCCAGAAGCTGATGTGGGAGCCGAGTGGTCCCCAGGAGAGACCTCGGGGGAGCAGAGAGCCCGGAGGCAGCAAGGCTGAAGAAGCAGGGGGAGGAATGGGAGGACAAGGCTGGGTGGAGGGTGGAGGGGGAAGGCAGAAGATCCTGCTGCTCCAGAGCCGTTCAGGGGGAAGCAAGAGAAGCCTAATGCCTAATATCTACCCATAATCTCCTTATTTCCTACTTTATCTCTGCCCACTTTTCAAAAGAAGACTAAGTAAAAACAAACCTCCAGTAACTGAAAAAACACTGATATATACCTATACTCAGTTTTGGTAGTGTGTTATACATGTTTTACAAAAGTATTCCTTAAAAATACTTCCAGTAACTAAAAAAAAATTCCTAACATATGCCTAATGTATTTTTCTCCTCTAGTATATGGATCCATTATTTTAAAAAACATTTTTGGTTAATAAAAACTCAAGTGACTCAACAAGCCCTAATAGAGAGTTACATTCTAGACCTGTTCTGTATGTCCTGCTCGATTAAAAAAAAACCTCTAGTTGCTAAAAAAATCCCTCCACTATCTGCATACACTGAAACTGCAGCAAAGAAACTGGCATATATCCCATTCAACCTGTCTGGCGCTCCCCCAGGGGGAGCCCCCCCAAAATACTTAATCGAGCACATGGAACTTAGCTAACCAACAACAACAGTTCAAGAGAGTTAGCAGGGACCTTGGAGGTCTTCTAGTCCAAGCACTTCTCAAGCCAGTCTAAAAGAAATGGAATAGCTTGCCTCCCACATTTGTGAGTGTTCAGAATGGTCAATAGTGTTCTGTCCCCGATTGGACCCAGACCCAGTAAATAACGAAGCCGAGACGAAGTAAGGTTGTCTGCCTTTATTCCGGCACGAGCAGACCACTAGAGCCTGACTCGGCCGCTGGATTAAAGCAGGGCAGGTAGAGATCGAAGATCCGGAGAAAAAGAGGAAGAAAAGCGGCAAGCCGCGGCTTTTTATAATTGCCGCGGCTTCAGAATCCGGGGCTTCCCATTGGCTGATGCGCCAGCCAATGGGAGTCGCCCCGCTGGCCGGAGCGCGGGGGACGAGTGCGCATGTGCGATACGCTACACCCCTCCCCTCTTGGATGGATGGTTTGGGAATGTCCTAGCGTGCATGCGTAATCATTGAGGTACGTTGGGCGGCGTCATTCTCTCGTTGAACGGCGCAGGCTCACTTCATTTGGGTTGCTGCCGCTGGCTGGAGTGGACGGGGGCCCCTCTGGTTCCTGGCTCCGGCCGCGGCGGTGAAGATGGTTGCGGCCTTGCCGCCTGCGGCTGTTGGGCGTCGGCGGCTGGTCTGTCTACAGGAAAGGCCGACGGTAAGTGGTGCGTCGGTTCTTCTGTCATTTCAGTGGGTTGGTCGGCTTCAGGTTCTCTCTCGTCCGGGCTATTTCCTTCCGTTGGGTACCTGCGAAGCTGGTCTATGTGTCTTCGCCAGGTACGTCCGTCTTTCAGATTAATTTCATATGACTTGGGC
>JAEANM010019861.1:0-12252 GCA_017656035.1 Myanophis thanlyinensis | reverse complement strand
AATAAATAAATAAATAAATAACAGTAATGGGTAACCAGCAATCTATTTTAGAACTGCTGAAAGACAAGGAAAGGCATCATTGTTTCTTCCATACATTGTATATGTTAATCAATACATACATGTGTATTTGTATATATAATGGATTTCTCTACAGTCGGCTAATCAGTATGGCCATTGGGCCAAAAAAGTCATTTATTTATTTATTTATTTATTTATTTAATATGGCATAACGGAATACAGCACTGTGTTGTTTTATTTATGCTGCTGCTTCTTGATGGGAGATCCTTGTGATGTCCAGCAGCCAGAATGTGTAGACTATTTAGTTGTGACACATTGCCTAGGGTGCACCATGAGGAGACTAGTCTATATTACACCTCAGTCATCCTTACTGTGTATATAAGGTGAAAAAGTCCAAATTATCTTTGAAAAAGAAATGTTTATCTGGAAATCTACAAGCTGTATATTTCACTTCTGTTTAACAGGATTTTGGCTGTCAATGTTGGTGTCACCTTCAAACTGCCAAATCATCTAATCGCTCTTCTACAATTGTTATATCTGTCTGTCTGTCCATCCATTTATTCAGTGTTCACATTCATATCCAAGTTCATATTTAATGGACTTTGGGACCCTATTTTGTACCAGAAAAGCAGTTAATATTTTGACTTGCTTGGGCACTATTGTTAACTAGCTTGATATTGTAAAGTGGAAGAACCTAAAATTATATTAGATTTTCCCCCTTGTATTTTTTGCTTTCCATTTAGACAGTTTGGGAACTATGTAATCAATTTCTGGACCTGGAGTCATAGCCCCCAAGAAAGAAAGGGCTGTGGAAGGCCTATCCCTAGTATTAGAAAATCCTGGTGTCCTGAATTGAAAGGCCTTTCCTTCCTTTCTTTCTTCTGCTAACAGCAGTTATCTTCTGTTATTCCAGCCTTAGTATGCAGCAAAATGCTGATGGGTACATGAGAATTAAATTTTTAGCATACTTTTAGGAGTAATTCCACTAATTTCAGAAGATATGCATAGGATTCTGCTATAAAATTGAGGCAATATTAATTAGGTTCTTACCTCAGTTCTGGTTGTTACGCTTGAATATTTTTACCTATTGATGAATGGACTGATTGTTTTAGGAATCCTTTTTGCTTTTTATTCTTGTAAAAGGGAAAATCTAAAAGGGTAAGATGAGGATTTTACATGAAAACCTTTGTATTCTTGTAGAATATAAATACTAATGTATTCAGATCACTGCTAGCCTCTCTTTTCTGTGAATCTTGTTTTTCCAAACCTTTTGAATAAAAATGCTGGATAGAGTAGCAAGCATCTTTATCTAAATGCAAGAATGATGTGCTGATAATCTTTCTGAAATTTTTAATAGGCCTTAGACTGATGAATACAGGAATACTGATACTTTCTATTATTATGTTCACTATGGTCACCCTTGCCAGATTTGTAAGCAAGAGAAATACAATCCTCTCTCATAAGTCATCTTTTACTTCCTGATACTCAAGACTTAACATAGGAGGAAAATGAAGTTCTGTTGGCAACCTGCCATGATCATGTATTAGCATATTCAAGTATTTAGCATTCATGTTTTGCTAATGCACTATGCAGACCTCAAGCAATTGGCAACTTTCCTGAACAGAAAATAGCATCTTATTATGGATTAATCTGAAAGATGAAATTTGCATAGTGATAGCTGACACTAGTAAAAGAGGGTCAAATTATTCATTTTCATTGGTAGTTAACGATTTTCCAGTTCGCCATTATCTATTCATTTTGACATTTACCAACACCCTTATTATTTTGTTCCATATATAATGTGATATAGAGGATACTCTTCTTCCAAAAGTTACTTGCGTTTCAGCAGTGTTGAGCACTGTGGTATTTTCCTAACTCTACTTAAAGCTATTTGCTGATAGCTGTTTAAATAAATGTTGTTGCTTGCAAATATTCTCTAAATTGTATAAACCACAACAGCAGAAAGAAAAACATACCATAACAATCTCTACAGTGTAGTAGTTTTTTTGTATGTAGAAAGAACTTTACTTAGTGTGTGAGTAAGGAGATATTCAAGAAACAAGTTCTTCAATTTCACTCTTCTCTTATAATACAAGGCAAGGACCACAGTGCCTGGCTAGATATGTGCACATGACAAATGTTATTTATAAATGTTATCTTAAATTTGGTGTACTTTTTATCTGATTTTTATTGTAAAAATTAAGTATAAATTTTGGACTTCAGACAAACAGCAGTTGATTCCTTTGTGAAGCTGTGATATTAAAATGCAATTAAGTTCTTGGAGCTTAAATAGTTTTTCATTTACACCGTTCACGCAATTGGCAGCAGAAAATGTTCTTTTTATGCTGTTGAGACAATAGAATGCCTTCTTATTGATGTAGGGAAGCACAGTGTTACAAGTAAATTGTCCATTTCTCCCAATTGGAAGGTTAGAAGTAGAGTTCTGTTTGTAAATACTTCATTGGTTTTCCTTGAGGCATAGAAAATCTTTACCTGGGAAGTGCTCAAAGAAGTATGCTGGCTGGTGTTTAGGATTGCTTTAGACTAATCTGATGAACTTCAACTATTAAGGGGTCTTTCGCAGAAGATAATGTCATGTGCGGGATAAAGAATGAGTAAACTGGCAAATGTTGTAAACCAAGACTCATGGAGTCAGGGCTGAAGCAGTACTAGTCTCAATAACATTTTTAAATTAATTTCTAATCGACAATATCTCAGTCCTAAACAGAGCTGTTGTTTCCATGTAGAGAAATATGGGGCTGGAACTTTGAGATGTATCAGATTTCAGATTTGGGGTCCCTAAGTGTAGTAGTATTCTTTCGACAGAACCACCGTGTCAACTAAAGTAGGCGTGATCAGTTGCTGGATTGTTGTTTTTTCTTAAGATTGTACATTTTACAATCAATTTTGGAACTTAAGATATGAACTGTTTTTCTAGAATTATCAAGCTTTCTTGGGTCATGGCTTCCCTTTTAGCCAGACTGTTCTTATGTCTGGCATAGAATTTACTGACTTTGGATAATTCTTAGCTCTTGCATCTCAGGAAGATTGATTGACCTTGGTTAATTTTTTTTCTTCTTGATCCCTAAACCTCAATGGTATAAAACACTCTTCAAAATTTTTTGTTTGAAAACTACTGAGGAAATACATTAAGATGAAGCTATTCAAGAAATAGATAATTTTGGGTAAAAAATGATGTTGATTTCCTTTATCCTCGTTATGTTAAGGTTATTTTCACTTCTTAGTTGGCTAGTAGATCTGTTGTGTATATGCCTTGCTTCTGTAATGGACTTTATTCCTTTATGTGTTTTTTTTTTCTTAAGGCAGTTTTCTAATCCTTTGGTACCTCATTATTCTTAAACTGAAAATCTTTCTCAGTGCAGAACAGGAAAAATAGTTGCAGTGCTTAGTAATTCAGTTGTAAGGCCAATAAAATATTCAGGTAATTAGAAGATGCAAAAAAAATGTGCCCTTCTTTCCATTCAATGTTTTTACCAAAATTTCCCAAAAGCTTAGAAATGGGAGATGAGAAGATGAAAAGTCACAATAGTGTTGCAAACACTTTTTCAAAGAAATTACAATAATTCAGTGTGTTACAACTTCATTTTCTGAATTGCTATGTTAATGATAGTTTTATTGAACATAGGCTTTTAGAATGAATCTACTAGGAATTTTATTTAAGTGCCCCTCATTTAAATCATTGCAGAACTCATTAAAACTATTATCTGTGAGTTATTCATTGGTTATCAATGTTTCACATTGTAGAATGTTTCAACCAATATAATATTGTTCTTTGTTCCAGGATGATTATTTGGATTGAGGAAATGTAGATTAGTTTTTCTCTCCCTGGATGGATCTTTGTTGGAACATGATGACCCTACGAGCATGCAAGGAAAAGAGAAAGCAATATTATCAATGAATGCACAATAGTTTCATAATTTTGTATAAAAGTAAACTTTTATGCTCTGGGATAAGCTTTCATACATTTTACATAGTTTAAAACTAACAGGAGCTTTGGAAAATAAATAACCCCCTTTATAACACAAACTAAGCTTCTTGCTAATGATTTAATTGTATTGTTTAATAAAAGAAACCAGGGTTCTTGTCAGAAAAAAAAATGACAAGTTTCAAATCATCCAGAAATGTAGCAATTGTATATCATTTGGGAAGCTGCATAAAAAGATATGCAGGGATTTCAACTACTTCTGGTGCATGGAGACATTATATGGTACAGTATATGACTATATTGTCTAGTAGCATAACAGACAAGCAATAGGTCATTAAAAGAACTCTCTTATTAGAACTCTGTAATATTGAACAGAGTCAGGTTTTAAAATAACAGTTTAGCTGGTTACACTGGATGTTCAGCATTTGATAGTTTGAGGAAATAGTCGCTAAATCCATTTTTCAGTTGCATTGTATATAGAGTACTGAAGTCTTCACTTGACATGTGGATAAGACAAGCTCTAATGAAAGACCCAGTGACAGAGTCTTTATATGAATTCCCTTTTTGCAGACTGGCTGGAAATCAGCAGCAATTGTAGAAGAAGCTAGACTTACAAAACTATCTAAATCTGCTGAATGCAATGTATTTAAATAAAACATTAACCATGTTGTTACTGTGGACTTGATGCAGTTATGGATTTTGAGTATGCCTGATAAAGTTAGAGGTTTCTATTTTAATGTCAATGTTCTTAAGCTTGAAAACATGTGAAATATGTCACGATCGCAAGACTAATTCTTCAAAAAAGTATTTGGGGTTTATTGGATTCTTTCACTATCAGTTCTAATACTGCTACTTCTAGGCTACTTCTGCTGACTCATGGCTGCCTGCAATTTAGCAGTTCGAATCTCAACAGGTTCAAGGTTGACACAGCCTTCCATCCTTCTGAGGTCGGTAAAATGAGGACCCAGATTGTTGGGGGCAATATACTGACTCTGTAAACTGCTTAGAGGGCTGCAAAGCACTGTAAAGTGCTATATAAGTCTAAGTGTTATTGCTACTTTAACATAGAATTTGTTCATTTGTCATGGGTCTACCCTGTTTAAGTATTCCTAGTGTGATAGACCATGTTTTGGTAAGGGAATTAGGGTTTCAAAATGTTAATGTGCTGTTGAATTATATTCCAAAACTTTGAAACGTATGTATGAAAATTCAGAATTTATTTTGCTGAAAATGTTGCTTAAAAGACTGCTTGGTGTACCTTAAAAGGCTCTAGTGTATTTGACATCAAAGATTGGTTTGATGAAACATATACATTCTCAAATTTTGAATTGGGTCATCATCAAAACAATAGATTGGACAATATTCTATGTGGTTAAAGTTTCATTTAATCATTTAATTTCAAGAAAAGGTGCTGGTGGGAAGGAAATAAATGTGAAAAAATATTTAAAGATACAAGGAAGAGAATGAGGTATTTTCTCGTATTGTTTTTAATTTAAATTGCTTTTGTATGATAGCGATACAAAGAATAAACCAGTTGGATACAGTTTATTTTTAATCATCATTTCAGGATAGAAAGCCATCTCTTAACTTTTAGTAACTTGTTTATAGCGGGACTCTAATGAGGCAGAGTTGGACATCATATCTAGGTTAAATCAATCTTCAAAAAGAATTTAGGCCAACATTTTGACACCAATAGCTTAAGGGTCACTGTAATAATATTGTTTTCTTTCGTACATAAGCTTCCAAAGATTGCTGTCCAGTTAAAGGTTGCCTGGTTAACCAATGGATTGCTTTTATTTTGGCCTATGATGTGAAAAACCATGTCTAAATATTTCAACATCAGTACCATGACCAATTGTCTGTTTGTGTACCCTTGGCCTTTCGACCTTAGATACACAATTGCTGTTTCTATGGTTACTTCAATCATTCAAATGTATACAAAATAACAGAGACATTGACTATCTTTTCACTGAATACAACACTGTGGATAGCATGAAAATATTTAAAAAAAAACACCAAAAAAATCTGTGGAGATGATGGAATAGAATAGGATAGGATAGGATAGCCTTTATTGTCATTGTACATCATGTATACAACGAAATTGGTTTAGCCTGTCTGGTGCAATCCATAACAAAAATATACAAAGCAACATAAATAGTATGGAGAATAATCCCTATATAACTAATTGGAAACAAAACTAATCATATGTATGTACGTAGAGTGAATGTGGTTGTGTTTAGGAGTCTGACAGCCCATGCGTAGAAGTGTTTTTAAATCTATTTGTCCAGCTGGCTATGCTTCAATGTCTTTTGCCCAATGGTAGAAGTGCGAAGAGACACTGGCCAGGTTGTGAATCATTCCTCAGTATCTTTCTTACTCTGCAAAACAGAGAGACCTGGCGATGTCATCCAGTGGTGTCACAGAGCGACCAATGGTTTCTTGTTCTGAATTGTGAATGACTTGAATCTCATAATTACTGGTAATTTCTCCCCCATGCCACTACAGTGTTTTAATAATGCTGGGGGGAAAAATGTAATAATCTGGAAATCAAATTAGTTGCATTTACCCCACTGTACCCTCTAGCCAAAATCTTTTCAGAATACTTATTCAGAGTTAATTCCCACTCGGCAAAGGCATTCTCTGTGTTAATTAAAAACTTCCTATTTGCCACATGGTCCTTTGTAGTGCTTTCTGTTCAACACAGCACTAATCAGTTCCTGTTTTTGAAGATGGAGATAATTAATACTTGTCATTGCACTTTTGCGTAATAAAGGGAAATAGTCCCTTGAGTCAATCTTGACTCCTGAAGACTACATTCATACCTAATTTCTTGCAACCAAAATTGGCTTGCCATAGTCTTATATTGTGTAATAACTGTTTAAAATGACAAGACATTGAAAAAGCAGCCAGTTTGGTTTGTTTGTTTTTTAAGATTTTTATTTTATTTTTTAAACAAACATACAAAAAACATACAAAATATAAAGACATTTTTTTTTCGGCCAGTTTGGTCTTATCATTAAGCCAGGAGACTCTGAGTTCTAGACCCAGTTTAGACATGAAAGACTCCAGAGGGACTTTGAGCCAGTCACTGTTTCTCTCAGCCCAGCACTCTTCGCGGGTTGAGAAAATAGGTGGAGGAAGGAGTATTAGGCATGTTCACTGTCCTGAGTTCAGATTCCATAGGGCAAGAGCTGTGAAAGACAAAGGACATATCTCTCTGGATGTCTTTGTTTTAATTGTGGAGTCTAAAACACCCTCCCAAGTCGGATCTGAATATTATGAGGTTGCAATACTTTGTACATCCCAACTATGTCTAGATTTTCTGTGAGATTTTTTTTTAGTGGGAAAGGTGAACGGTAATTGGCTTTTCTTCAAACTAGCATTCATCCTACTATTGACATTGGGTGCAGATAGAAAACATAAATTTATTTCCATCAGACTTTGCTATTCTTCCCCTAAGTACTTGTTTTATTCAGACAAAGAATGCCTGGGTAAGCCTACTGCATTTAAATTTTGCAGATTTACAAAATGCATCATTCTGAATGTTCTTCAATAGAGCATTTATGTCTTTCAGAAGGCATTTTGTTCCAAATTAGCTTGTTATTTTAATTTCCTCACATTTTGGAGATTTGGAAAGTAGATTTGCCAATAAAACAGCAGGGACAAATTCCATGCCAGCTGACATTGGCTGTAGCCAACAAGCAGGAGGAGGTGAGTTGTAAGAGAGAGGGAGCCTTTTAAGCATGTATTCAGTGAGATTCATTTGAGATTCACTTGTGCACAAAGAAATATTGTCTGCCTAGAAGATAAGTTGCCTTTGCTGTTTTCAATGAGGTTTTAGAATTCTTGAGTTCTAATTTAATTCTGCCACTCCTGTGCATGTTATTGTCTATGCCTAGGTGTGTGCTACCCTTTCTTTATTAGGCAGTTTGCAAAATGCAAAAATATATACTGCATGGGCATTCCAGATAACATTGTTAAGCTGCTGAGCTTTGCAAAAGAGTGTTGTTTTGTTTATAACTTGAGCTTCAGGCCAACAGTAAATGCAAAAAGTAAGTGGTTTGTATATAGGCACTAGCTATAAAAACTGTGTTTCACTCTTCCTTCCATTATTATGTATTTCTCTTAATTAAACTTTTAAAAACCATTTTCTTGGCTATGTTTGCATTTTAAGGAAGAGAAAGGGAGGAACAAAAAGCTTGCTACAACTTACTATTCTTCATTTTGGCAGAAAACCTAAACCTAAAATGGGAAGAGACCATTGAGAATAACTTCTTGCTCAGTACAAGAATCCAAATTAAATGATTCCCAACAGATGGCTGTCTAGCCTCCATTAAGTGTATCCAGCAGAGAAGAGCCTATCACTTTTCAGTGTAATTGATTCCATTGTCAAAGTATTCTTATTATTAGGAAGTTTTTCCAACTTTCAATCACAATCTGCCTTCTTGTATCTTGCATCCATTATTTTGTTTCCTGCATCTACAATTATGTACTCCAGATTTTGAAGTTATATTTTTCAGCCACAGTACACCTCTGGAATTGTCAATGGCAATCAAGATCTTCCTTTTTCATAAGAAGTATAACTAAGTTAGTCATCTCCCTCTACATTTCATTATTTTTTTCCAAAGTGGAAAAGTTTGCTTTTTATCTCTTTAATTTGATTTCATTATTTTCAGTCCATTTCTCTTGTTTATCAATATCATTTTTAATTTTATTTCTGACATTTAAGAGATCGTCTATTCCATTTAGTTTTGCATCAGATGCAGATTTGATGATCATTCACACCACCTCTTCATCCAAGTAATTAATATAAATATTGAAGAGGACAGGGCCTTAGGGCACCTCGCTTGAGACCTCAGTGTCAGGTTTTTTTTAACAACACAATTTGTGAATCTACTTTATTCACGCCCCAGTTCATACTTATTGAAACTATAAAAGCCTTATTGAAACTATAAAAGCCTTACAGAATTTTCACAATTTTGTCAGAGGTTACCCAAACAAGAAATGAGATAATTAGTCTGACAAGATTTATTCTTGACCAAACCATGCTGATTCTGGCTATTGCATTTTTAAAAAAAGATATTCACAAATTAATAGTTTTAGAACTATTGTAGAACCTTTTGATATGTTGATATCTGATAGGTCTGTAACACAGGCAGTCCTCAACCTATGACCACAATTGAGCCCAAAATTTTTATTGCTAAGAGAGACATTTGTTAAGTGAGTTTTGACCCACTATACGAACTTCATTGCCATATTTATTAAGTGAATCACTGCAATGGATAAGTTAGCAACCCAGTTGCGAACTAGTCTTGCCCATTGACTTTGCTTGCCAGAAGGTCACAAAAGGAGACCATTATCTTGGGACACAGTAATGGTCATAAATATGAATCAGTTGTCAAGCATCTAAATTTTGATCACATAATCATGGGGATGCTGCAAAATAGTCACAAGTGTGAAAAATGGTCATAAGTTACTTTTTACAATGCTGTCAGAACTTTGATCAGTCACTAAATGAATAATTGTAAGTCAATACCTGTTTTCCTTCTAATTTCATATTAGAATTGTTTTACTTCTGTTTGTAGCGTGTTACTTTAGCATATTAGCTTCTCCAAAAGTAGAACTTAACTTTTTCAGATTTTGTTGTTGCTCCTGAAATATTTCGAGTATGTTCTTTTGTTGTTTGATTACAACAGCCCTTTCAACTCTGTGTGCATATCTGTAGATATGTAGTTAAATATTCATTTTTCCTTTTATACGCTTGAAGATCCTGACATTTTATTTTACATGATAAAAATTAATAAGATTCTATTATATAATATGTACTAATTGAAAACACTTAGTATTTGATGGACAGATGAAACCATTTAAAAATTAGATGTGAAATCATAAGGTAATTTATGATCTATGAATTATCACTTTGTTGTTTGTATCTACTCTCAGAGCTTATGTACCAGAGGCAAATTCCTTGTATGTCCATTCACATTCGGCCAATAAATAATATTCTGTATTCTAAAAGAACTAGAAACAGATAGCAGAGGGCATAGTGCTACTGTTTTTCACCCATAAAGTTAAACCAAGTTTAAGCAAATACTTGGTTCTATTATTATGAGGTACATTTAGTTGTAACTAAGGTTTAAAATGCTAATGCAATGTGATTTATAAGTCCATTAGTTCTATAATGCATACAGTATATGAGTGTTTCCTTATTCTTGGCATTATTGAGGCTATCTCCTTGTATGCTTTTGAGTTCTTCTTAACTCCTATAAAAGTTGTTATTTATGTTCCCTGAAGAGCTTTAAATAATATAAATAAAAACATAGGCGATTAAATGACAACAATATTAGGGTTTCTTTCAAAGATATTGTGCCAATATATTTCATTGGAATTAGAAAAATGCTGAATTTTAGTCTTAATCGGTGATATAATGCTATTAGATTTTAAATGCAGTCTATCTCCATTATAAAAGGGAGGTAAATTCATTATACAAAAGGCAGAGAAAAGGTTTGCAGCAGATCTCAGACTAGAAAAGTTGTTTTTTATTTACAATAACTGTATTAATCAAATGAGGAAGTTTTGGATGAAAGACCAGTCCAAGAAAATGGGCTTTAGTATTCTCCAATTGCAATATTAAAATCTTTGGTTATATAGGAAAAATATATTTTTATAGTTAGGTAGTAAAATTTAAGAGAAACTACAAGTATTTTTAAGTCATTCTTATCTCTAAATTAAAACAGTAATCTTTTAAGACATTTGTTTGTAATACTGGTCCCATGTATGTGGTCATGTCAAGAACATGACTATATTCTGTACTGAAGTTCTTCTGTTATTTTTGTACCAATCCATCAGATATCATCCCAAAATAACATATTTTTCCTGGGCATGGATATGATTAATTATGAAACCTATATAATACTTGTATTCTTTAGAAGGCATGTCCATGTGTTCACAAAAATAATTGTTGTCTGAATATATTGATGTAATCTAATCAAAGATAATCAGCAACTTACTGTTTTAGCTTTTATTGTCTATAATAAGCAAATATCTTTGATTTTCCTTTTGGATGATTAACATTGTAATTTTTGTTTACTTGAATTAATTGACAATTATCTTCCAGTAAGTGTATTTAGGATTTTCATAAAATATTCTCTGTTTACTAAAAACAGCATGCAAATTACTATTACCTCTTTTGTTCCATTAGATTGAAAATCTATTAAGTGGGAAGGGTAGAGATAAATCACTGAAACCCTTCCCCAGAAAAATAGTAGTTTTTCTATTTTGAATGGGCATTTTATTTACAGAGAATGGAAGAAGAGAGATTAGAACCACCCTTTATTATGATGAAGTTCTTACAGATCTTGGATTGTGATAGAGCAGGGGTGTCAAACTCAAGGCCCGCGGGCCAAATCTGCCCCAGGGAACCAGCCTGGAACCAGCAAAGGAGTGGCCCACGGTGCCTCTTCCAGTGAAAATGGAGCTGATCCCACAAATTCTGTTTTCACTGGCAGAGGGGTGCAGGAAGCCAGTGTGGCCGAAAACTGGAAACGGGGATATGTGCAGCCACCACTGGGTCCATTTTCACCGGCAGAGGGCTATTAAAACAAAAGGAGAAACGATTCCCCTTTTGCATTTGACCATGCAAAAAGGGACAGGAAAGGAGAAAGGAAAAGAGGAAAGATAAATAAGGCAGATAGGAAGGAAGAAGAAAGGAGAATGAAGAGGGAAGAAAAAAGAAGGAAGGAAAGCTATAATGAGAGTGAGGGAGGGTCTCAGGGAAGTCCTGCCTTAGCACTTGGCCACCACAGGTATCCCTGACACAAGTCTCATGTCATTTCCACCATGGCCATGCCCACCTCCTCCTACACCATGTCCCCCAGCCCTCCGAGGTCAAACACAATCCTAATGCAGCCCTCAATGAAATCAAGTTTGACACTTCTGTGATAGTATGTTCCCAAGCATTAAAAAATTCCATCTTTGTACATATTAATTTTAGCTACATGGCATAGAAAACTTTATATCCCCTCTCCAAAACAATCCTATGCCAGGTTATGAATTTGAATATTGGTTTGGAGTTTGATAGCTGCAGACTCTCAACATTTTCTGATCACATATGTACATTATATGCATTCATACTATAGATGAAATTCAGCCGGTTCACACTGGTTCTATAGAACCGGTTATTAGAAGTAATCTCCTTTTGTGTTTTTTTCCCCCCACTTTGCACGGTTAATCCTGTAAAGATTAACTTTACAGGGTTAATCCTGTAAATAAGGCAGTTGTTTCTAGCC
>JAEANM010019860.1:0-12252 GCA_017656035.1 Myanophis thanlyinensis | reverse complement strand
ACCGGTTCTCCGAACTGCTTAGAAAATTTACTACCGGTTCTAGCGAACCTGCTAGAACTTGCTGAATTTCACCTCTGGAAGTAGGTATTGAGGGAGGAGCTATTGCCTAGCCCTAGCCATTGGGGCAGAGATTAGACAGAATAATTGCACAAAGTATTTTTGATAGATTAAGACACAAAGAGCAGTAGATTGCTAGGACATGAAATATGGGACAGGTGTTTTGTTGCTTCTCCACTCACCCATTTCAACTTAAGATGGGGACCTTCAAAAATTATACAAAATGCATTTCTACTTCTGCTTCTTTGCAAGACCAAAGGAAACATGCCAATCATTAAATTAGAAAACAACTACAACAACATACTTTTAATGCCATCTTTCATTTCCAAAGGCAGTTTCTGGCAACTCAGAACTGATTTTTCAAATATCCAAAGAGTGGTGGCAGTCTTTTCTATTTATATGCAGAAAGAGCTGGGACAGGAAGAGGCATTGTAAGTATAGCCACTAATGATAAAAGCCTTAGTATCCCCTTGTGGCATGCCTTGTCAATTTCAATTCCTCATCATTTCCTCATTTCACTGAGAGGAGAGGCTGATTAGATTGCATTGCTAAATTCAAATGCAAGTGATGTTAGCTAATGGCCATGCATTATTTTTTTTTTTTTTTGGGGGGGGGGTTTGTTAAATTGTATGATTTAGCTATTTCTTGTTTTCAAATAGCATCCTGGTCATTGATAAATGTTAATGGGATTAATAAGGCCAGTCTACTAATTAGAATTTGAGAAAGAGAGAGTAATCAAGAAAAAGAATTAAAAAGATGTTGTTTTAGCTCCTGGCTCAGTGCAAGAAATTCACAGTGACCTCAATATTTGTCTATTTAGGAAGTATTCATAGCTGCCTGGGAAATATTTTAGGCTTTGTGAGTACAGTATATAATAATATAAATCCATATATATCAGGAAATGGGTAATATTTACAGATACATTGGGAATGAAGATGATCCTAATTCAGACTTTTATTGTATGTGATAAGTTAAAGTATGGCAAATATAGAACATCCAGATTCTCTACCCTTGATTACTTCTGAATAAACTTCTCCTCTTCCTTTTCTTCTACGACATATTGCTGATGGCTTATTACTGCTGTAACTACATTGTATTCATTCACTCTACAATAGCTTCTCCTTTGGAATTTAAAACCCCATTATGTCTTTTCAAAAGGTATTCTAAGAACCTGATAGTCTGCTAGGGTATTGTTTATAGTTCAAAACATGTTTCCCTCTAAACTGCATTGTATATGAAATAGCATTGTGTAATCCATGTATATGCCCTTATATATGTGCCATCATGCCATTATTCAGGAAAATATTAGAATGTGCAGAAATTAACAGATTAATGCTTGTGATTAAGGAGAAAGAACAAAGTGAGTATTATATGACATGGGATCTATTTTATCAATGGCTAGATAACAAAAATGGAAGTTAGAAACAGGGAAATATAAGCAAAAAATTAGTGAAAAAAAGAAATTATGTTATGAGAGGGAAACAAATACGATGATGATGATGATGATGATGATGATGATGCTGATGATGATGATGATGATTTCATGATAGCATGCTATGATATTATATTTACTATGGTTAACATTATTTCAATAATATAGAACCAATACTAATGTAATGAACATTGATGTAAGCATTTTGATTACTATTTGGCAAAAATATATGTACCCAGACGACACACTGCTTAATTGAAAATGGAACTCGTATATGTTTTATATGTTTAAAAAAAAATGATAAAAATAATTAAATAATTAAAATGAATAAATCAATTATGCCTTTGGAAAAAGAAAGCAACACCATCATTTATCAAAGCTAAATGTAACCTTCTTCCAATGGTGTTTACAAGGACACTTTTTAAAACAAACGGACAAAGGCGAGGGAAATGAGGAACATCCACACAAATGATATTCCACAAAGGGCAGTTTTACAAGGAAGTTGTATGTCTGTATTGCAGACAGTCAAGGACATTGATCTGGCTCTCTTTTATTACTTTTCTACTTTCCTTAAGGCAGAAAAATTCCTCTACCAGCTCTCTGGTGAACAGAAGGATTCTAGAAATCAGATATTACTTTAATGGCCATCATATTGTGAATACCATAGAGTGAACCTGTTGCTTTGCTATAATTTAATATTGTCTTTTCCTGTCTTTTCAAGCTCAGTGAATAAAAACCCAAGGTATGAAACAATCAATAGTCTTTTAGACTCATAATAGGAAATTTAAGGACAGGCTATATCAACAAAAAGAGATCTCTAAAAAATGTGAAGATCTGCTTTAAAAAAAAAACCATATGAAAAAATCATAAAAAATCACTGATCACAGCAGTTTAACTTTGTTCCACAACAATTTTCCTCTCCCTTCCATATTTATTTCCATAGTTCTACTTATTTCAGAAAGGCTTATTGTTCCAAGCCATGAAGCTGATAAGCTGGCTATGCAAAGAGGTATAGATCCGTTCACATTAAGAGCCACTGCAACCCTTGGAGGGTTGACTCAGGACAATGAGATCTGGTTTGGTGCAAGGGTGATACAAGCCAGAACCAATTAGAGTAGAAGTATGGTGATTTTTACACCATAAACAAACAACAAAGATGATTAAGGGACTGGAGGCTAAAACATATGACAAACAATTGCAGGAATTGGGTATATCTAATCTAGTGAAATGAAGGATTAGCGGTGACATAATAACAGTGTTCCAGTATTTGAGAGGATGCCACAAAGAAGAGGGGGGTTAACCAGTTTTCCTAAACACCCAAAGGCAAGACAAGAAACAATGGAGGGAAACTAAACAAGGAGAGAAGCAGTCTAAAACCAAGGAGAAATTTCCTAACTGTGATAACAATTAACCCGTGGAATGGCTTGCCTCCAGAAGTTGTGGGTGCTCCATAATAGGAGGTTTTTAAGAAGAGATTGGACAACCATTTGTCTGAAATGGCATAGAGTCCCTTGCTTGAGCAGGAGGTTGGACTAGAAGACCTCCAAGGTCCCTTCCAGCTATGTTAACTGTTTTGTAACACATTGTCTTAAAAGAGGAAGGAAAAAGCAAGCAGGAATGAATGAAAGAAAATAGGGGAATGCTCCATTTTGCACGTAATGTATACATTATATGTTATATGTACAAACACAAACTTAGAAATATACAAACAAGAATGTAATTTACATAGAAATGCCACAGCAACAGTTCAGTAGATTATCAAGAGAAATACAATAACATAAATGAAAGAGTCTACTAAGTGATTTGCAAGCAATGGGAATCCTGGGACGATGGTATAACAAGTCATAGGCAGCTAGACAGATGACCTTGGAGAGGACATTAGAGAAACAGCAGATACAGAAAAAAACTTGAGTTAAGTCCAGAAAATAGGAAATAGTTACAAAGAGACCCATAATATATCCTACAGTAACACATGTTTCATGGTCAACATTGAGGGGCTGGCACCTCACATCACCTCACAAATGATTTGAATTACAGACATTACAGACATCTATGGCTATAATACTGAGAATGTTCTATATTTATTTATTACATTTTCCTTGAATTCCATGACCCTTTTCTAACTCAATCAGGTGATAATCATTAGCTGTAAACATTTCTGTGCACAGAGGTTTTTAGCAATAAATTTTGTACCATGTATGACTGTGCATGTGATGAATAAAATTTGATTTGATCTGATTTGATTAAATCAGTGTAATTGGACCTTCATATGTGAACCTGGTCTTTCATGCCTGACACAAACATTCCAAACAGTTAACAAGTTGTCCTGGTCCAACAGTTTTAAATTCCCTTTGTTAAAGGATAGTAGAGTCTTGGCTACAAGGATATCAGAAGAAAACATTGTTTTAGTGAGTAAGTCTCCTGAATCCCATAATATTATATATTTTGAAAAAGAAATTTTGGACCTGGGGCATAGCAAACATTTAAGATTTATAGGTAGAAGTAAGTGCCTGAAAAATACCTAGGTCCTAAGCCATGATGGTCCTAAGTGACCACCAGGATTTTAAGTTGGGTACAGAAGCCAAATGGCAACCAGCACATCTTGCAAGTTAGATCAAGGTACATCTCTCTCACCGTGATGAGGCTGTAGCTTCTGGTTGGCCTTCAAAAATAGTGTCACAGACATCACATTTACAGTAATCCAAAGAAAATGTAACTAAAGCATGAATAGCAATAAAATCAGGCTCAGAACTCAAGAGTGTGCACAGATTTGGTGTTGAGATATATAATTGAGTACCATCATCATACTGACAATGTTTGAACTCTCACACCATTAGCAGTTTTATTCTGGGTTAATCTGGAGCATGAGAAATACTGGATTCTGAAAACAATCAGGTGAGGGATTAAAGCTAGATTTCTGTTTTACTAAAAACGTAGAGCAGAACTAAGCCTAGAAAAATTTCTACAGCAGTATTCCATCCACTCCAATCCCTAAAGCCATCCTAATACAAAGAAAGATTTATCTTTCCAAAAACTATGGGGAACTTCATTTTGAATAGGAATGGATAGGAACAGTGTAGGTAGTATACACAGCGTAGTACAACCAAGATTGCTATTACAGCCCTTATGCTCTAGAGTCTAGTCTGTCAGTAAAATACAGTATATGGCAAATGGCATGTTCTATAAACTAGTAATTTAATAACACTTAAACAGAGCATAATGAACTAGTTAATAGCATATTTAATCATTCTTGAACTTTGCGACTGTTTTATGTAATTAGGGTTTTAAAATGCTTTTCATAAATAGCTACCTGCAACTTTAAATGGCTTTAAGGCAAGTAAGTCTTGAAATTAAAAAAAAAGGTTAATGTACAGCATGCTGTACATTCTTTTTACACTTTTGTGGGCTTGCACAGAACTTTGGACACAATTGCCACAGATCCTTCCAAAACTTGCTTACCAATGGATACAAATACATTTTTTTTCCAGAAATCCATTCACATATGGGTGTTGTAGCAGACTTGGAGAATCCCATGGAAGTGGGAAACCCATGTGATGGTTATATTGCATGTAAGATCTTGAAGGTATGTTTCCATACTTTAAGTTACATTTGTGTTTTACTTTTAATTGATCTGTTTTTATTTTATATTATATCCCCTCCCCCTTACTACTCCAATTTTCTCCTTAAATGCCTTAAGCATGGAAATCTGTCAGAGTTTGCAGTAGCAATCACATTCAGAAGCACACACAAGTAACTGATTTAGCAGGATTCAATAACACGACGTAAGTATATAATATGAAAAGCATATTTTTCCAATGTGGTAGCAAACACAAGCAGAGGAGAGGAGTTTCAGTTCAGAGTTGACTACTTAATACAGACAAAGAGAACCTCCTCTGTACAGGGCAGTTAAGCTAAGCCACGCCCAGGCTCCTTGCTGTCTCTTGCAAATACCGTTTCAGTTTCCAAACAGCTCCCATTGGCTGACTTAGTTGCTATGCCTATTCATTAGCTGACCTTTCCATGTCTGTTCCACTCTATGAACACTCATATACTGACAAAATCTTCCTTTGTTTGCTATTTTTCACCTGACATTTCGTCATCACAATGCATTCTCCCAAAATCTATACTTTAAACATGACAGGATCCAGTTCTTGGTAGGAAAACCAGCACTATTATTATTTTTCCCTCTGACTCTTTTTCAAACTAAGTTCCCAAAGACTGGTCTGATTTTTCACTTCAATATTCATTTTTAGAAAGGCTGGATATAAATGTCAATAATTTTATTTTCTACCTTTACCTGATCAGGGAAACATTTTTCCCCCTCTTGGTTCTATCTGAACAACCAAGCAAGACTTGGGGTGGGAATACAGATTATACAAACAGCCTAGTTTGAAGGGATTAATTTATAGGTGGAATGGTAAGCATTTCTGCAATAATTAGAGCCATTTTTTTTTAATCTCCCATTAAGAAAATAAAGGGGTAGGATAACACTGGGAAAATTGGTATTTTTGCCACTTAGAAATGTCTACTGGAAACATCAAATGCTGTTAAGCCACAATTTACATATTCTTAAAGTGGGAAACTAACCTGAAAGGAAGAGTTAAATATATAGGAAGGCCATGATTTAACTGAACTGAACTGAAAGGAAGAGTTAGACATACAAGTAAGCCTTGAGTTATGACTGGTCACTTAGTAAACATACACAGTTGCATTGAACTTAGCTGGGGATACTTACAAACTGGATTTGAAGTTCTAATGTTTGCATTCCCCAATGGTCATGGGACTATACTTCAGAGGTTTGGCAACCAAGCCAAATTTATGGATGTTTGCAACATCCCATAGTCACATGGCTATGTTTTAATGAGAAATTTTGATGAGAACTGGCATTTACTTCTGATTTTCAGCAAAACCATATCTTATTCAAAAAACATGAATCTACTTAACAACTGGGACAGTCATTTTATGTCTAAGGTATTTGTTAAGGACCACTGCAAAAAAGTTCACGAGATTGAGTTGGTCACATAGGTGATCTGATTTACAAGGGTCATGAGTTACAAACATGATTGGCAGGCTCTATCATGGTGATTTATTCAGATACAGGGGGAAGATTTGTGTGTCGGGAACAACCATTTGTTTAGGCATGCACTTCCCTCACCCTCGTAAACCCTGCTTTGTGGACTGCTGATTGTGTTTCTTGTGGATTTTGGATATTGCTTTGTGGACTTTGAACAGGACTAGACTAGAATAGAATAGAATAGAATAGAATTCTTTATTGGCCAAGTGTGATTGGACACAAGGAATTTGTCTTCGGTGCATAGGCTCTCTGTGTACATAAAAGGAAATGATACATTCATCAGGACTCATAAGATACAACACTTAATGATAGTCATAGAGTACAAATAAGCAATCAAATCATATTAGGAAACAATAAATATAAATCGTAAGGATACAAGCAACAAATTATAGTCATAGTGGGAGGGGATGGGTGATGGAACAATGAGAAGAATAATAGTAATGCAGACTTAGTAAAGTTTGACAATGTTGAGGAATTACAGTATTTGTTTAGCGGAGTGATGGTGTTTGTGAAAAAAAATGTTGTCTCTAGTTGTTCTTGTGTGCAGTGCCCTATAGTGTCATTTTGAGGGTAGGAATTGAAACAATTTATTGACCAGGATGTGAGTGGTCTGTAAATATTTTCCCAGCCCTCCTTTTGACTCGTGCAGTATACAGGCCCTCAATGGAAGGCAGGTTGGTAATAATTGTTTTTAATTGAAGTAATTGAACCTTGTTTTGTGGACTCTAAATCTTGTCTGTGTACTTCACACTTCCTCCTTGCCCTCTAGATTGGCTCTGGTGACTATTGGACCTAGTTTGTGGGACCGGGTTGCACTGACTTTGGCTGTATGCCTTTGGAGAGAATTGGGATGGAGCTTTACTGGCAGTGATTGGAGAGTTATCTATTACAGTTTAGCTGTACAATAAACAAACTTTATTGGTACCTGCACCTGCCAGTTGACCAAACACACATATTTTGTAAACATGACAAAATGGATCAGCCCCTTATAACAGTATAAGAAATTATACCATTATTATTATACATTCACACATTATGGAAGAAACAATACAGACGTTCACCCTAAATGAACCTTGTTTACTTATTAAATTTCCATGCTGTCTATCTCACAACCTACAGGTTCCAGGTTCAACGAAACCAACTCCTTTGTCATGTCTGATAACAGAATAACAGAGTTGGAAGGGACCTTGGAGGTTTTCTAGTCCAACCCCCTGCTTAGGCAGGAAACCCTATACCACTTCAAACAAAGGCCAAATAATCTCTTCTTAGAAACTTCCAGTGTTGGAGCCAGAGATGAAATTCAGCAGGTTCTAGCAGGCTTGTTAGAACCGGTAGTAAATTTTCTAAGCAGTTCAGAGAACCAGTTGTTAGAAGAAATCTCCTTTTGTTTTTGTTTTTTCCTACTTTACAGGGTTAATCCTGTAAGGAAGGCAGGAAAAAACTATTATGGTGTTGTTTCTAAACTAATCTTTATTGCCCTGCTTACAGAAAACTGCCCACCCAGTCACATGACCCCCACCAGCCACGCCCACCAAACAATGCTCACAGAACCAGTAGTAAAAAAAATGAATCCCACCACTGGTTGGAGCATTCACAACTTCTGGAGGCAAGTTGTTATGAATAAGGGTTGATAGTTTCACATATTTCAAGATAATAGAAATATGTTAGTCTAATAAGGGGTGCAGTTTTTTTTTAAAAAAGGTCAAGCTGGTGTGATCAAAATTTCACAATTGTTATTTGTGCCATAGAAAATTGGCCATTTTCTTTCCTTTTTTGATTTACCACTCCAGAAACTTCTGAATGTGGTAAATTAGAGGTCAGCAATTAGGTGCTTTAGCTATCCAAACTGCAAGTGTCTTTATCTTCAATTATTTTTAATTGTGGTCTAAGAACCTGTATAATTTAATGGAAATGTTTTAGAAGTGTTTTAATGAGCAGGCCTTCAATCACAGATGAAATTCCCAATCATTTTCTTTGTATTCAGGCATGCTGAATAAGTGGCATGATCTTTTCAGTTAGAATCCCCCGGTATCCTGATTCACTTTTACAATTCCCTGCTGCACATCCAAAATTAAATATATACCTGTTCCTAACCACTTGGGAAAAACAAATGCATTTCTGTATTTGTTTTATTTATTTTGATTTATTTATTGGATCTAAAGATGACACTGGGCAGCTCGCAAACAGTAAAATCAGTAGACATGAAACAGATAAAACAATAAAATAAGTTAAAAGATGGGGAGAAGGGGGGCATGAAATACACAAGGAGAGGTGGGGGCTTTTCTTAATCTAGAATAGTCCATCCCCACTGAAGGCCAGGCCAACTAGCAGATGCTTCACGCCCTTATGGGACCTCAATAAGGTGGGCACAAATCTCACTTTGCGAGGTATGATATTCCAGAGGGCAGGAACTACAACAAAAAGAACTCTTCTTCTGGATTCTAAATTCCCTAACCAATGGGGTCACAGCATGCCCATTTTGCCAGTATGTATATGGTGGGCCAATCCCATTGGGATGAGATAGTTCTTCAGCAAATTTAAACCTCTGCCTTGAAGGACTCTAATGGTGATAACCAACACCTTGAATTGCACCCAGGAGTAAACTGGAAGCTAGTGCAGCTCACAGGACAGTGATGTACATAGTCTACACTAAGGGCCCCAAGAACTGCCCAAGTCACTGTATTCTGCACCAATTTTAGTTTACAAATACTCTCAAGGATAGCCTCATGCAAAGCACATTGCAATAGTCCATAAATTAAAGTTATATGCTGCCCAACTTACTGTCAAGGGACTCTTGGTGGCTTACAATAATAAAAAGAAAGGTACAAAATATTTTAAAAAATTAAATTAAATGAACAAAGAATAAATAAGTAAAAAAAAAACCCAGAGTACTACAGTGTGGGGGTGGGTTATTCTTCGTAGTCCATTGACCATCTACAACAGGGGTGTCAAACTCAAGGCCAGGGGCCTGATCCAGTGCAAGGGGTGCTTAGATCTGGCACACAGGACTGTCCTGGAAACAGCGAAAGACCGGCCCATATTGCCTCTACCAGTGAAAATGGAGCTTGGGAGAGCTGTGTATGGCCCTCCCAAGCTCAATTTTCACTGGCAGAGGGTTGCGGGAGGCTGTCACAGCCAAAAATGGAGCTCAGGAGCCTGTTTTTGCAGAGCACTCAGGCCACCAGAGGTGCTCCCAACATGGCTGATGTTGAGCTGGCCACACCCACCCCAGCCCACCAAGTTCAAACACAATCCTGAGGTGGCCCTCAATAAAATCGAGTTTGACATCCCTGATCTACAACATGCATTTAGGGTGTCTCACGCCAATCAGGAGAGCCAGGTTTATTAAAATTCCCAAGTAAATTACTTAAGATTTTATCTGAACCTTCAACTGGATTTGAATCTGCAACTGGGTTCCAATGTGGTCTAAAGGTTTAAAGTCAGGTTTTCAAGAAGCTGACTTTTTTGGTTTAAAGAGTCAACTTGATCTGATAACCAAACATATGTGTAGTCTATCAAGGTCCATCAAATATTCAAATTGATTTAACAGCTGTTGATTCAATCTGCTGCACTGAGACAACTCAGTTGTCGAAAAGCTTTCAAACTAAACCTTCAGACAGTCCGAAGGTTGGAAGAAACACATTTTACCCTAGCTAGCTCCTGACTGAATGAAATTGAACCCACAACCAATAAACCTCCCTTACATACCTGGCCCCTGAGCTAAATGAAATGACTTTCCTCTCTACAATAAGTACAGAACTATCTGTAATGTTGGTTGTATTTTATCATGTATACACTGATGTTTTAGAAAATATGCTATAAAAATTAGTTTTTAAAAACACAGCCTTTAGGTAATATGGCTGGGTTAAAAAAACATGTTTTGGTTGCATAGAAAAGTCACTGTGAATATTTGGGTTTTTATATTTGTTTTTCCTATTTGAATTTCCCCATTACGTCCTCTCCTTCTGACAATGATGAATGATGCTGTGGAGTTTCCGAAATAAGCCTCAAACGCAAAATAAACGCCAAATCTCAATATGAATCAGGAAATCTGCACTTCTTGAAAAGCTGACCTTTCAATGTGGCCTTGACCCAAATGTCAGTCTCTTTGGCGCTTTCAAAATTCTCGACATGTCTGACAGGCAAGTGCCAATCAAAGATTTCCTATTGTCTAACTGTTCAGCCTCGGAGGCCTCTGAGGTGGCTTCAAAAGCACATTTCAAAATCTACTTCTGAGTTTCTTCAGCCCACTTGAAATTTTGCCATCTTTGGACTGCTCTAAATACAATTCATCCTAAACACTCACAAAGACAATCGTCACAAAATAGTCCGACCAATGTCACCATTCCAGTTTATCAGAAACATAGGAATTATTCTGCTTCCTATTTCTCAAAGCCTTGTGAAATAGTCCAGGCAAGAAGAACACCCAAGCACTACCTCTATTTTTTATTGTAAAGTTACATTAAAAAAATCTTGTGAATTTGAAAGTGTCAGAATTTGCAGCAGCGAACACATTCAGAAGCACACACAAATAAATAAACTCAGCAGGATCCAATAACTTCTCTTTATATATAATAATACATATGAAGTAAATATACAATACCAAAAGCTCTTTCAATGTGGTAGAGAGAAGAAGAAAACACAAGCAGAGGGGAGGAGTTAAGTTGCAGTTTTAGTTCAGAGCAGCAGCATGTTCAGACTTGTTTAAGTTTCAGTTTCAGAGCTCAGCATAGACTAAGCCACTTCCACGCGCCTTGCTGTCTCATTGGTCACACAGTAAATACTGTTTCAGTTTCCAAACAGCTCCCATTGGCTGATCTGTTGCTATGCCTATTCATTGGCTGACTTTGTTAACACATTTCTTACAAGTCATGAACTCTCTCATATACAAACAGAAAGTACCCCTCTTTTCTCTCACTTTTACTCTTCCAAAAACTAGAGAGGATCTCCTTGTGGTTCACTTTCACCACCTCATCTCCTTTAGACTCAAATTTTATTTATCAAACCACTGTCTAGATTGCAAACCTGCCTCCTGACTCTCCTCCATACAATCCCCACAAGCCAGTACACAAATCACTGTTCTAAGTTCAGATGATCATACTTAGAACAGGCCTCAGAAACAAAGTAAAGTGAAGGTTAGGGAGTTAATGGGATGGATAGCCACCAACTCCAAGGCTATAGTTTGAGAGATTTAATAAATATCCTGGAAATAGCCAAGGACAACCCAATTCTACACTGTGGGGGAGGGGAAGCCCGTTTAGACATTCTTTTCACTTTCACTTTTACATAACTGTCCTGAGATATTTTACTACTCTTATTAGTATTATAAGTCACCAGCATTCCTTCAAAAGGCATAAAATAGAATGATATAAAAATCCTTTTGTGTCCCGTTCCCCCAATCCATTCAATCAATATCAATTTTCAGAGACTACCTGGAAAAGTCCCTGCAGTTTTCTTGGCAATGTTTTAGGACCTTTTTGCCATTGCATCCTTCCTAGAGTTGAAAGAAAGTGGCCGGCCTAAGCTCACTTTGTGGCTAGGATGGAACTAGAACTCATGACCTCCCAGTTTCTAGCCTGATGCTTTAACTAGTAACTTTAACTTTAACTTTAACTTTAATCGTATTTATATACCGCCCCATCTCCCTGAGGACTCAGGGCGGTTTACAGCCGATAAAAAATACAATAAC
>JAEANM010019859.1:0-12252 GCA_017656035.1 Myanophis thanlyinensis | reverse complement strand
AAGGAAGGAAGGAAGGAAGGAAGGAAGGAGTAATTCTTGATTTATGACTGGCCATTTAACAACCATTTGGAGTTATGATGGCTTCAGGGAAGATGATTTATGGCCTGTAAAGAACTTCCTATAAAACATCACATTGCCCCCAAAGTCACAAGGCTGCATTTTGAGGCTTTGCAATGAGCTCACATTTATGTTTGGCTGCAGCATCCAATATTAATATGACTGCAATTTGTGACATTTTTCCCTGGATTCTGGTGGGTTTTTTGCTGATTTCTGGCAAAAAACAACCTCCACCCATTTGGGAAAATGTTTCGTGATGGTGTGATTCACTTAATGACTACCATAAAATGGTTGTACAATTGGGTCTGGTCACGTGTGTGCCTCAGTTTATGATTGTCATGACCTACAACTAAAATTCCAGTTGCAATTTCAGTTGTAAGTTCAGGACCACTTGTAGGCCTTTATGGGAAGTTGTACAACTATTCCTGAAAATATAGAAGACTACATGGCAAAAACTGATTTATAGCATTATATATGGTTTTATATGGTATATATAGAGACACCTTCGTTCTTAACAGCAGATTTAAACTTTCTGCTTCTGCCAAGTCTCTCATTCATCTAAGTTCTCCAAAAACAACAATTAATAAATTTATTTGATTGTTCTTAGCAGATTATAGACTTGTAACAATTTATCTGTAACAGACTGGGAGAAGCTGGAGACTTGATTTAATTAGGCAAGTTGGTGATAAATCATAGAGTGGAGTTTGTTTTAATATGTTCTTTGCAGACCTGTCATCTCAGATAGCTTGAAGCAAATGAAACCCACTGAAACCTGCAAAGCTGGCAAAACAGAAACGTCAAAGCAAGGGGGGTTAAGTCAAAGCAAATAAAACCCTAATAGAGACAAACGCTGGTAATGACAACCGTGAATATTTCAACTCATGAAGCAACAGTTGCCTCTGATTTTAACATTATTCCAATTAAATAATGGAATTAATACTTCCAATTATGTTTTAATTTTAAAAGATACATCCAGGGTAACCCAGGAGAGTTTATGTCAGCTTTACCTGTACCATCTGATATTTCTGAATGACTTGTCAGAATTGGATTTGTATCAATAATAATGAGGATATTATTAACTCCTTATAACACTAGAGTCCATCAACCTAAAATCTGCCAAGACCTTCCACTGAATACCAAGCTCTTAGCAATTCATTTTCTAAGATGGGAAGAAAAAGAGTTCTCTGCCATAAGTTTCACTCTACATATCTATCATACCATGTTATTTCTAAATAATAAAAAGAATCAGTATGGAATAGGGCTGCCCATAACTCCATTTCTCAAACTACAAGATTTCATTTATTATTTTATATGAAGGCAGATGATGCAGTAGTCAATCTGTGTCACTTTCTCAAGGCTCTCTTTCATATTAGAAATATGAATGATTTTCTACCAATCACAATTTTGAACTAAAGATAGACACATATAAATCTTACTTTTAGATATACTTTAGGTGTAGACAACTTGAGACTCTAGGACTGCACACAGCCCTTGGCATGACCACAAAAGATCATGTCAGACACTTTCGCTGAGTGGTAAAAAAAAAGAGAGGGAAAAATAAAAGAAAGGAGGACATTCAAAAAGAACAGGAAAACATAGATACCTGAAAGAAAATGGAGAACCACTTTGCTATAGTTCACTACTTCAGTTGTTCCTACTAATTATCTTCCTCCACAAACTACTCTGCAGGAAAAAAAATTGTTGTTGATCTGAACTATAGTGCAACTGGCATATTTCTATAAAAGGTTATTGAGTTATCTGTCCTATTAAGGTCACAGTCGTAGACACAGCACTTTGAAAGTAAGTCTGATCTTCATTAGCATTACTTTCAAACATATATGGATTGTGGTGCTTATGCTCTTATGGCAAAAACTGTATTTGAAGCTAAATTATCCAATGTCTCACCATAATGAGATTTAATCCCCATTTTGTGGGTGCTCCAACACTGAAAGTTTTTAAGAGGAGATTGGACAGCCATTTGTCTGAAATGGTATATAGTTTGCCTGCTTGATCAGAGGGTTGGACCCTTCCAACTCTGTTATACCGTTATCTGTATGAATATGTGTGTCTATCTATCAATTGTGTGATGGATGTTGGATTTCACCCAGAAGGAACTGGAGCTGGGCTTCAAGTTCTTGTCAATAACCTGTTCTTAGTTCAAGAACAAGACTAAAGAAACAAAAGTTATAAAAATAAGTGTCATGTTTTCTACTTTTCAAAATGAGGAAATGGATAAGTCCATGGCAAACTGGCATTCAGCCAGTTGTTCTGGTATTAATAGCATCATTTTCAATGGAACTGAATGCCCACATCATATATTAATAAGGACTAAGATGGTGATGAAAAATATTTCCCTTTTGAGTATTCCTGTATTTTGTTGTTTTCATAGGGTGTCTTGGCATTAAAATAATATTTAAGTTATTTATGTGGAACTTATAACTATATGGCATTAGATTGTAGAAGGGAGATTTGTTGCATAATTTTTTGGGAGAAGAAAATAATGGCTTTCCAGTGCCACCTAACAATGCACTTAGACAAATTATGCAATTTTGCTCTGTTAAAAACCCATGATGCACTATTTTTTACTTCCATATGTTCATCTGTATAAATTGACCTATACATTTTTATCTATTGACAGAATACAGCATTGTTATGTTATGGTTAAAAACTAATTGATTCCTATTGATGCCAATGGGGCAAAGCAAGTTTAACTTCTCATGGTATGGCTTACTTAGATACTATGTCATATTCTATCTAAACATCTCAGAGTTTAAATAAAATTATCCAGGCTCACCTAATTAGAATTTCTGTTAATTTCAGCCAAATATAAGTTTTCTTCCTTAATTGATATTATTCATCAGAGTTTAACAGATTTCTTCTTTATAATTCCATAGATAAGGAAGTACTACCCACAACCTATGTAATACATTCCAAGTTTATATAAATACAGTTCTAAATATCAGGAATCTGGTGAGCTCTCTGCAGTACAGGGATGATTAAAAATATAAAACATCGAACTCTTGGCTTAACAACACCTCTGAGAGTAACAGCATGGATTGAAAAATAAAACTAAGCTAAATACTTTTCCTAACAACTCCCAGGTGGATGTAGTGGTCTAGGAAAGTGTAATAATGAGATCAAATATAAATTTATAATATGTAAAGTGAAAATTCAATATGCAACTATGAATAATATAATATTACATTAGCGATACAGCATCCTTGCTTAGGCAAATATCCTACAATATATGAGGAAGAACTGGATTCTAAGACAACCCTGTATTCAAATAGAAGATCTTCATCAACTGAAACTCCTAGTCTGAGGGTCCTTCTCTTAGGAATCTTTGTGTTGTTCCAAAATCAGTTTTGGAGCTGTGAGACTTCTGTGTGGTTTGTATGGCCTCTATTTCTGACTCAACAACAATGTATTTGTAAATATATTAAGGGTAACCTTTCCATTTCTTGCAATGCTGAACTGTTGTATCTATCCTTGAAGGCTATTTTGACAGAAAGTCAATATATGAACACATTAATAAATTGAATACTTGGTAAGCAAACTGTGAACAGTTGACTTATAAAGGTACATTGCCTACTGTAAACTATCTTCTCTTACAATGTGGAACAATGGAGATACACGAAGGAGTGCAAATACTGAATTTGTTCAGAGCAGCAGATGAGATACAACAGGCCACTGCTGAATACTGAGTGCGTGCTTTAAAACATGGGCATGTGAAGGGGAGACTGGGATCAGCTCATGGTTTGGGAGGTGATTTGTAAGGTTAATGTAGAAATTAAAGGAAAACTAGGAATGGGGGAGGTCGAAGCATGGGAGTTTAAGTTTGTTCAAAATCTTAAACTGGGTATGTGCTCAAAAGCAGGCTCATTCTGGACTATTTATTAAAATTAGGCCTCAATTAGTTCTGACAGCTAAAATTGTTTTTGCCCTGAATCATGATCATCATCATCATCCAGTTTACAACACCTATGGATTCCTATCTTGGATCTTGCCCAGTGGGGAAATGCAGTAGTCTTTTTCCCAAACCATAATATCGCACGTAACAATGGGGCCATGGCTGCACAGAAGGCATCAAGTGAGAGTGCAAAGAAAAGGCAAGGCTGCTGTTGATAATTGTAAGCATTCTGGTCAACTGATTTAGCCTTTGTCAGTTCCTTAACACTTGCACTCTGTCAGTTCCTTGGAAGAAGAAGAATTTAATAACTGCTTCATGAGATCCATCCAGTGAGATTAGTATTCTTGGGCTGATCCAAACATTCTATTTAACTTTCATCCTTTAATCAGAATTATGTTCTAGGCTCTAAATGATGAAACTTTGAGGAATATCTGTTTAGCTGTAGCTTAGAATATGACCCAGGCTCTCATGGTGATGCAGTGGTCAGAATGCAGTATTGCAGGCAAACTGCATTCCACTGCCTGCAGTTCGATCCTGACTAGCTCAAGGTTGACTTAGTCTTCCATCCTTCTGGGGTCATACAATGATGACCCAGATTGTTGTGGGGTGATGTGCTGACTCTATAAACTGCTTAGAGAGGGCTGTAAAAGCACTGTGAAGTGATATAGAAGTGTAATGCTCTTGCTATTACCATTCCTCAAAAGACCAGTTTATTTTAGAAATTCTACCATAATGGCAGGGAATTTGGAAATCCCTCTTCCAGTGTACCAAAATATAAATGTCAGCTTACCTGTTTAAACATGTCAAAGACAACTTATGTATACATTGTACATTAATGCAAATGATTGTATACTATTTCTATGACATTGACTGTACAATGTTCCCTCTGTAGTATCTATATGCTGCTAGAATTCTCCTGTCTATCTACATGTAACCTTCAATTTGGTGAAATGGTGCGTCAAGGGCAGCAGTTTTTGAATAAGGGTACCTCAAATGGGCTAACTTAAAGATTGTATCTGAAACCCAGGATCCATTACTCCTGTAATTGGAACTGGTAGTAATTGGAATTTCAAGGAACTTCAGACCAATTACATTCACAATATTATGATCACTGTAATACCACCACAATTAGCTGTGACCACATAATCATGATTTCTGATTTCAATCCCCTGAAATGTATAGGTTGTGTGATGAAAGAAAAGATGAGAGGGATGTATTCCCCATCTTTCCCACCTCTTTCTGCCCTCTGCACCCAGTTGGCTGGTAGCAAGGCCTGATGGGTGACCAATGATTGTTTTGGAACTGAGGCAGAAATTGGAAATATCTTAATGGTGATGGGGAACAAGGAGACAATAAGGGAGTAACTCAAATAGCTGCTGGTGAGGTAAGGCTGGCTGGGGCACATCAGCAGTTACAGTAATTGGTGAATTTTCTTCCTCCATGGAAGGAAGCAGCCCTTGGGAACATATTGGAATGGGGAGTGGGGGTGTAGTCCATGGTTCTTATTGTTCCCCCTTCTCCCAGCAAAGTGGCAGGCAGTTCCATGAGTCATCTGAGGAAGAGGAGGAGGAAGAGGTGGCTTCACTGGGCTCTGTCAAGAGTCATGAGGGGAAATAAACAGTGCAAGCCTTCTTTATATAGAGAAAGAAAGATAATCCAGTAGGAAACAGCTTGTCTAGTAGTCTTTATTATGACTATGACTATGATTCTACTATGGTTACAGATAGATATTATATAGGAATCACACAAACTTTTTAAATGGTTCTCTAAAATGAAGGATTGGTATATTTGCTACTACCTCTCCTATCAATTTGTTACCTTATTCAGTAACTCATGGACCAACACACTCTACCAAATGAGACATCTTACTTGGGCTTACCAGATGTAGCCCAAGTAGTAACATCTCCCTACAAGCTTCTCATTTGGGCTCCACTATCTTGTTAACAAAACAATTTCAATAAACATGTGTTATAGGGAGTTCTACCAACAATGCACCAGAGGTGATATTCAGCCGGTTCTAGCTGATTTGCCAAAACTGGTAGTAAAGGTTTGAAATTGGCCCCACCCACCCGCCCAAGCCCCGCCCACCTGCCCGAGCCCCTCTTCTTATTTATACTTACTCCGGTTTTTTACTCACCTAAATCAGATGTTTTGAGTGTGGAGCCTTCTTGATGATCCGCGCTGCGTCTGGAGCCTCTAAAAGTCACTTAAAGCACCGCGCTGCAGCGCGATTAGCATGCATGCACAGGCACTGAACTGATAGGAAAACCAGTAGGAAAACTGGTCAGATTTCACCCCTGCAATGCACTGGACATGTTATCAAGAATTGTTAATTTTACTCTATTCAGTTCCTGAAAGAAAACAAACAGAACCATCTGAGCTTGTTTACCTTCCCTCTCCCTTAAAAGAAGACAGTCAAATGTTGTA
The DNA here is from genome assembly GCA_017656035.1 of Myanophis thanlyinensis. Classification (NCBI taxonomy): domain Eukaryota; kingdom Metazoa; phylum Chordata; class Lepidosauria; order Squamata; family Homalopsidae; genus Myanophis; species Myanophis thanlyinensis. The sequence continues at coordinate 5,858 of JAEANM010019859.1, read as the reverse complement.
GAGCTCAGCCTGTTGTAATAAGAACTTTCTTTAGTAGTTCGGAGAATTTGACAGATGCAAACTATAAAAATTGTGTCTTACAAGTCTTTTCTGAAAATCTTGTGCTTCAAAAGATTTGTGAGATGCCAAAGACTGGAAAACTGCTGTGAAATCAACAGCAAACCCTGGAAGGAGAAGAAGAAGGATGCCACACAGATCACAACAGGAAGGAAAGAGATGGTCGGTGTTAGAAAAGCAAGGCTGTAGGGCAGGGTGTCAAACTCAATTTTACTGAGGGCCATATCAGAGATGTTTAAGTAAGACATATAGGAGAATGTACTATATTAGGCTGTATGTATAATAAGAAGACATAACATTTGACATTATTATCAAGCATTGACACAAATACCTACATTTTGCTCAAGCCTGCAGAAAAGGAAGCAAAGGAAGCACCATCTCATTCATGCTGTCTGAAGTTTGGGTTGAGCCAAAAGTAAGAGAATCATTACCTGGATCTGTAAGTTCTGAGACATCTCTGAATTTGCAAGTTCTTGTCTATAAGTGGACTCTTTGTAGGAAATCAAGTTATTCTCCCTGAGTCTAAGACAATACTTTCTAATCCATTGTCCAATAAGTGGTTGTGACCAGTGGGTCAACTTATTTCTTTAGGTGGCAATTTCATATTGGTTCATATTTTGTGGTTCAGGAACAGCACCATACAGGACAGGCAAGCTCTACAGAGGGTGGTGCACATAGCAGAGCGCATCACCCGCACTAAGCTCCCTGTACTGCATCTACAACAGACAATGCCAAACTACAGCCAGGAAAATAATGAAGGATCCCAGCCACCCCAACAACAGACTGTTCATCATGATGTGGTCAGGAAAGCGCCTCCATTCCCTGAAAGCCAACACAGAGAGACTAAGGAGAAGCTACTTCCCATAGGCAATACAGACCCTAAACCAAACACAACAATCCCAGGACTATCAAGTATTCCTATAAGCTCCCTCAACCACTCCCTCTTATTCTCCCTCCCTGTCTATACTATTCTCTTGACCTACTACCTACGGTCGCGAGCGGTCGCATACACATTTCACTGCAATCTTGTACCATGTATGACTGTGCATGTGATGAATAAAATTTGATTTGATTTGATATTCTGGGATGTTCATGTGCTATTTTTCCTTTAATTATTTTGCATGCTGGTCTGCACATATAGAATGTCAACCCCTTATCTGTCCTGTGTCCAGTCTCAGATGCTAATCTTGAATGTATAAATACCCTTTTACATATGCCAAATAATGTAAGTGAAATCTTTAATGAAATCTACAATTTAATAATAAATTACGGAGTATTAAATAAGACTGCAATGAAGCAGATACGTGTCTCTTACCACAGGGCAATAAGGCCATATGTATGAGACCTGCTAGCACTGGAATGAAAGAAAAAGGATTCATATGGCAGCTGGAGACCAATTGTCACCTTGAAAAGAAAATAACAAAATGTGGAGAGAAATAAAGAGAAAATATACAGTTAAAAACAGTGAATCCCAGAGGCAAAGAAATAAAAGAATCAGCAAGGGATTTTGAAAGCCACAGCAGTTGGTGGGATGAATTGGATGGGGGGGGGGAGTGGGAGGCACTTCAGAAACCTTGAGAAAAGCTCATGGATTCTCTCTCTTCAAAGAATTTCTATGGCATGGATTTAAACAGTCACAAAACATCATTTTCTGTAAGTAAACTATTGATGTTAATATAAAAAATATTGTCTGAGGCTGAGAGCTAAACTCCCAGATATAAAAACCATTCACTAATGTATAGATTTTGGCTCCAAATCCAATTTTCCTGGAAAAAAAACTTTTTTCATTGCTTCTACTCATCTGTGATGTTCAAAACACCATTTTGTAAAGGTTTTTTTTTTATTATAATTATCACTTCCTATATTTCTATGAAAATAATGACCATAATAAGGAAATTCTTCTAGCTCCTTCTTCCAGTGGTTTTAAATTTTGAACATATGGAATAGGTATTTCTGCAAATAACCATATTGGTTTATTCCTTTTGAAAAATAACCTGCAAATAACCATATCGGTTTATTCCTTATTCCTATCCTGGCATATTGGAATTTTTTTTGGGTAACTGTCTAAGAAAATCACACTATCTCATTATTCCTATGCTGTCACTGCAGGAAGAGAAACAGAAAAACAAATAAGCTATCATCAGTGCAGAAAGATTACACACAAGCAACAAAAAGCCCATGACATTTCTGGGGGAAAATGGTCTAAAAATGACCCAAGTTGGTAGTTGGTAGTCTGTAAAAATTCCCAGAGGAACTGAGTTTTTTTGGTCTTAGAGGTCCCCATCTTAGTGCCTTTCAATTTTTTCTCTGGAACTTACTATTCTCTCCACCTTGTCTTGCCAAACATTTTAAAAGAGAGAGAACCAGGGTGCTCCCTCATTTCAATTTCCTAAAAGGTTTCTGGATCCCAAAAGTCACTTACCACCAATGTGTAAAATAAAAATGGAAGGAATCTGTAGCCAAGCTATTGATTTGGAAATGCAATACTTATCCAGAAAAAAAAATGATGGCTATTGGGGGGGGGGTGTATTTGGGAAGTTAGAATGTTGCTAACATGATGAAAAATAAGTTTGCACCCAATCTAATAATCACAATTGTATAAATTCTGTAATTGTTTTACATAGCCAACCTCTCATGGCACTCCGTCTACTAATTGCTCAGAACAATTTTTTCACTATCAAAACATATCAAAACTATGTTTTAGAAATAAAAGTGATAAGCCAGAACAGAGCTCCATGATCCCTTATCACAATCATAAACCTGGAATGAATTAAGAATCTTACCTAATCTTACTGCCCCAAGTTTTTACACAGCATTAGTTCCAGTTACTGATGTATGCCCAGAAATCTCTGTATACTGTATTCCTATTGTGGACTGAATATTAAGTAATATCTCAATGCTTTCCATATTCTCAAGAAGCCACTCTTATAGTGATCATTGGGTGAAATATTAACTTATTCAAATACTAACAATAAAAATATGGCAAAAATTCATGACTTGATCACATATCCTCATCCTGTATCTGTTGGCCCAAATATTGATATGCCCACTTCTATATCATTCAGTCACTCATAGGTGCAATATGGAACTAAAGGGAATGTAAGTCATACTGTTTGCATAGATTGGACTCTGAGGAATTTCAGTAAATGGGTATATAACAAGGTAAAAATCATAGGGGTTCCATCAAAATCTTGTATTTTGAGCAGGTGTTACAAATATTATATATATATATCATCCCTCTCAAATTGATTCTACATTCCAAGCAAAAAATTAGAGCTATTTAAATGAGGATATATGTTGTGTTTGTGTTTGTTTTCATTTTTTAATGAACCCGCCCTCCCCTTTTTTTTTTTATTTAAAGAAAAATGTATTTCCTGGCAAAAGCCATGGTTCCTAACAAATGCAGATCTTTTAAAACATAATCTGTTGGGTGGGGAGTAATTCAAAAGTGACTACTGTATTGTAGACACTTATTGTATATAGAGCTCAACTGATACGCATATTTTTCCTTTTCCTTTACATTTTTGTTGAAGAAATGTGGGGGATATTGAGCCAGAATTCTTCAGTGGCAAAAAGCTTCCTCTTCTTCTTCTCCCTTCCCTCCCACCATCCCAGTTAGGCTCATCAGAATGAAGGATATAGGAGCTAGGGTGGAAAAATTAACTACTCCTGTTCTACTTAGTCATTCTCTGGTAAATTGCGAAATGACCTCTTTGACAGACAGACCTTTGTGAGGTAAAATAATCCTTAATGTCAGACAGAACTCAACTTCAATTAGCTAACAGCAGCGTATTTAAGGGAGGGAGGAAACCATCAGAAAATGATCGATGGGAATGTTTTTACAACCAAGTAGAAGTATGTTAGAGAATTGGCTCCCTGCCAAAATAACTGTTGGGGAGAGTAGCCAGACCAGACTGCCATATTATAATCTTAGATTTACTCTCCGAAAATAAAGAAGCACTATTTCATAATGAGATGTCAAAAATTGAATCAAAAGCTCTAATTACCACTGATGTGAGTTGCACACTTTCAAAATTGAAATGTCATGCAAGGGTGGGCTACAGGGAGGACCCGCATTGTGTTTGAAAGCAGCTTGTAAAACTAAAAAGCCTTGCTCTCCACAAGCCTAAGCCATTCATGGGCAATGCACACTTTCCCAGCTACTCTGAAAGTTGTGTAAGTTTTCAAACATGGGAAGCCAAAAGGAAGGGAAAGCTTTTTTTATGAAACTCAGAAGTGAACTGTTTAAGCCCTGTGTGTTTGCTGTGCACTCCAATTGCATAACACTTATTCACCCACTGAAAGCAACAGCTGAATTTTGCTGCCAAATCCATTGTGTGTCAATTTGGAAATAAATATTACAGAATTCAAGGAAACATATTTCTTGGTATGTTTACAGTTGTGGGAGGTATCTGTCCCTACTTATGTTTACCTAGAAGTTTCAAGTTAGGGGATAAGTACACATTTTACAGAGAGGCCGAGAATCTTGCCCCCTCCTTTCTAAGGAGAAGCAGCATTAGGAATGTGAATTTGGAACTGAAAACCTATGACAAAGGTCATATAAATATAAACCTTTTACCACCATGACTTCCTTTTCCTTGTCAGTTTTTTCTTCTCTCACATGGAGACAGAGAGTGATGCCACTCAGAGCTATTTTAAAGACAATTTGTAGAGGGTGGCACTGGCTAAAATTGTAGCCTAAATGGAAATCATGCAGGTATACAGCAGATATACGCCTCAAACCTTTTCTTTGTGGTCTCCAGAGTTTCCTCTGATACACAGCTGCATTTCAAGGGTTCGAATGTGGTTTTCCTCCTATTTTTATGAAGAAACTACACATTCAGAATAGGCTTTCTTTTATTTTATTTTTTCATTTTTATTTTAGAAGCACAGAGGGAAAAGGCCCCGAAACGAAGAAAAGAAATGTTCTATGCCTGCTTAAATGTTTGAGGCAGCCTTCTCCGTTTTGTATTATTGTCCCACTTCCTGTCAGTCCCCCAAGGAAAACCAAATGTGGAAACCAAGGTCAGACATGTTAATACTACTTCTATTGTAAGGTTATACTAACAGAATCTTATAAATCTAAAAGCACTTCCTCTTACTCAATTTTTATCTGACATTTGTCTTGGTTGTGGTTTTTCTCCTATCATTCAAGATTATTCTTTCTGTCCATTGCATTTCCACTGCAATCCTCAACCTCCAAATTCTATATATGTCCTCCAGCCATTAATATTGCCCACTTATTTCGTACAGCTTAGTTTTCTATTGAGTGCCACCCAATTGCAGGTTGAAGAGTTGGGACAGTAGTGTAAAGTGGGGACAGCTTCTATGTATTCTGGCAGGTAATCTGCTGGCCAGAATTTATTTATCTAGGTCTGATGCAACCCAATGTGCAGCAATGGATGTGATTATAGCAGGAAAGGTTTCACATTCTCCATGCACAGGAGAAATCTGTGCATGAGGCACCTTCTTAACAGTTGGTTCATATGATGCTTAACTGTTCTATTTATTGCAAATACTGAAAATGTCACCCACAAGAAATTGGCAGAATGAACCTATAGTTGCTCAATGGTTCAGGTGACAATTGCAGTCACTGCCTTTGATGGGGCAAAGCCATAATTAGCCTAGGATTGAACTGGCATCTCATGAAGCATATAGCCACTGCAGAGGAAAAGACATAGTTAGTGAAGCATGTTAACTTGTTTTTTGTAATTGAGATTAATGAAAGGATATAGATTGTAAATAGAAAAATATATAGTCATTGGTTGAACATGAAATTTTAAATACTGAGAATTCTTATA
>JAEANM010019858.1:0-12252 GCA_017656035.1 Myanophis thanlyinensis | reverse complement strand
GAGCACATTTTATGCCCAATTCATGCAAAACTCCACGTAATCCCAAGGGGTTCACATACTTTTTCTTGCAACTGTAGTTCAGCGGGCTGGATTAAAAAGCCCAATGGCTGGGTGTGTCCTGCGGGCCGTAGTTTGCCCATGTGTGGGTTAGCCTAATTGTCCTGTTAGTAATGAATGTAGCACTGGGTTTACTGTTCTAGGACTGCATTAGTTCTCTCACAAGCTCCATTAGTTGGTGGTGATGGGAAAAGCTTAAGCCCTGGGCAGTTTCCAACAGTTTTAAAAATTCCCGCCAAAACTGTGATGTGAATTGCACTCCTCTATTAGAAATGATGTGTTCCAGCATGCTGTGTAACCTATACATGTGCTGTACAAAGAGTTTAGCTAACATATTTGCAAAGGTTATTTTGGGGCAGGGAACAAAGTGCACCTATTTTGGAAAAAGGTCAGTAACAATCCAAATAACACTGTTCCCCCCACTTTCAGGCAATTCCACAATAAAGTCCATAGATATTTCTTTCCATGTCTAGGGTTTAGTCACCATCTATAAAAGCCCCGTGGGTTTCCCTGAAGTCTCTTTGCCATAGCACAAATTGGGCAGTTGGCTACATAACTTTTGATGTCTTTCTTCAAGGAAAGACCATCAGAACTGCCTTTTGACCAAGTGAAGGGTTTTTACAAAATGTCCCACTGACTTAGAGTTATGGGCACCCTTTAAAATGGTGTTCCTCAAGCTATGTACAACTTAGCCCCAATCCTGAACAGTCCATCACACATGGTGCAATAATTTTTGTGAATAGTAAGCCATTCATCTACTTTTAGTGCTTCTTTGAGCTTCCCACACAATTCATTTGGGATCTCAGACTTCTCCTTCCCCGGGGCTCTAATGGTTACTGGGAATGCTAGCTGCTTCGAGGGTATAACAGGTCTAACCACTTCAGGTTTAACACTGTTGTATTAGGGCAATCTAGACAAAGCATCCACCATAAAATCCCCCCCAGGACAAAATGCAGGCTGAAGTCAAAATGGTTAAAGTAGTTAGCCCAAGACTTGTTTAGTGGGCAGCCTGCATGGAGTTTTTAGGGCTTTCAGATTTTTATGGTCAATCTATACCTCAAATGGCATATTTGCCCTTTCCAGGAAATGACACCAAATGAGTAGGACCCCCTGCACTGCATACGTTGCCACTTGTGGTCTTGCTGGTTGGATAAATTCATGCTTTAAGTTCTTGTCTATAAAGGTACAAAGTTCTCACATAGAGCCATTGAGTAAAGTTTAGGATTCAGGAGTTTAGCTCCAGGAAGGATTTCAATACTGCAGTGTGGGGTGATGGGGCAGGAGCATATCAGAGACTTTCTCACTAAACACATCTCTCAAGTCCCAGTACTCCTTTGGGATTTTGGATCCATTTATCAAGTTATCTCGAACTATTGCCCCCAGTTCCCCTTTCTCCTTCCAGTTTGGAGAGCTGATCCATTAACATATGGGATTTACTCCATCCTTTAGTAGATTTATGACTGAGTGGCAATATAAAAGGGCCAGTGCCACCCCTTCTTCCCCAATTTTCTACTCACTCCGATAGAGGACAGAAGTGGCATTGATCCTCTCTTTGAACAATGGACTACAATGGACTACAGAGAACAAAGGTAAGTAATTTCAGAGGCGCTCCCCCTCATAGGAATAAGTTTCCTAGCTTTCCAGTCTGTGATATTGACATGCGATTGACACACAGAGAGGAAGAGAAAAAAAGGGGAGCCTGAATCCTGGATACAGCATCGTGTTCTTGCAGAAACCGTCGCACATGCGGTTCTGCAGACCTGAGGGTTGGAAAGAGCACGGAGATCCCACAGGGGTTTTTCCCTTTGGATTCCCCAAACAGGCACAGATGCAAATTGGTTTCCTGCATGGTCCACGAAGGAGAGGCAGAGGAGCGACCATCATACATGCGGAAATTCACATCCTACTGTGCTCTGGAGGCTTTCCACTGTATCCCAACCCTTCCCCACCCCACTTTGGGGTGGCAGGGCTGTGCTGGAGATTACCTCTGAGGGAAATTCCAGCTGTGTTTCCCAGGCAGGGGATGCCTGATGCTGGCTGCTCCGCGTGGCGGAGGACGACCTGGGACACCGAGAATCCCTCTGAAGAGGTGGATACCCACCGCAGTGTGATTGTTGCAGCCAGCAGCCGCCAAGTGCTCTATGCCATCCTGCCAGGTGGCAGAAGCACTGGGAACCCCCCCCCCCATGGGGGATTCCCTCTGCAGTAGGAGCTGTGGCCGGCAAAGGCTAGGAACCCCCAGGGATGGAGTTCCTGGTAGCCGAACGCTCTGTGCAGCCCTATGGGGCTGTAGGAACACTGGGGATTCCCCCCAGAGGGACTTCCCCTACAGTGATCCGCTGTGGCGGCGGAGGTGGGGAGCCCCAGGAGGGGATTCCCAGCTGCCGGAAGCTCTGTGCAGCACATTTTGCTGTGGCGGCAGGGGCAGGAAGCCCCTGAGAGGCTTCCCAGCCACTGGGAGTTCCATGCAGCCCTGCCAGGCTGCTGGAGCACAGGGGGGGAATTCCCTCTACAGCAATCTGTTCTGGCGGCAGAGGCTGGGAGCACCAAAGAGGGGATTCCCAGCCTCTGGAAGCTTCATGCAGCCCTGCTGCTGCAACCAGGGGGGCTGGAAGCCCTGGGAGGGCTCCCAACCACACAGGCACTCTGTGCAGCCAGGCTGGGCTGCAGAATGCAGGTACTCCCCCATGGGGAATACCAAGGGCAGCATGGGCTGCAGTTGTGGGAGGAAAGGACAGGGAATCCCAGCAAGGGATCCCTGCAACCATTTCTGGAGGGGGGGGGGACAGAGGGGGTCCCCCCACAGTGCACACAAAAAGGGGGGTTTGGGGGGCTCTTCTCCTCCCCTCTCTCCCCCCCTTTTTTCTCTTTGTATGATGAAAATGGTGGGGTATACAGTTGAGTAGCCTCACCCTGTATTTCTATTCAAGGTTCCACCCAGGCTGTGGTTGGGGCAGGTTTGTCCTCACAGCCAGACATCCACAGCAAAAGCATGGTGAAGCATAAGCATACATCCTCCGGGTCGGAGGCCAAGCATAAGAGCAAGGCCAAGATACCCCAGAAGGGGGCCAGACCCAATGAGGAGGACAGGTCTAAGCAATGTACAAAGACCACAGCAGAGGCCAAATCCATGAGAAACCAAGGCAGGGATGGAACTATACCCTTGCCAGATGGGCAAGGAATGCAAGTTCATTCGACCAATGGAACCTCTGGGGAGTCCCGGGCGTTGCCTCCTACCAATGCTGCAAGGGTCCTGGAGGATCAGAACCTGGACAGAGGGGGCATGCAGGATACCGCAGGGGGCCTGGAGACTCCCCTAGATGTACCCACACCGGGCCCCATCCCATTGCCAGAATCACCTGACCTGAGCCTGCAGGACAGGTTCCTTCTTTCTCGAATGGAAACCATGATGGAAGGCATGATAGCGAAGGCACTGAACAGTGCCCCAACTGCCAGGCAACCAGATGAGACACCTGGACCCTCCCAGCCTATGGCTAGGAGAGGAGGCTCACCACCGGAACAAGTCATGTCTAGGGATTACCAGATTGTAGCCTGGGCAATTAAGTCTGCTACCTTGGCCTCCTTCTTCAACTGGGCCATGCTACTATGGCTCAGAGAGCTCCAGGCGAGGATTCCCACTGACAACCTCTGGGTGCATCAGGACATCAACAAGATAGTGGCAACGACAGAATTCTCAGCAGACGCAACATTACACTCGACTAAATTCTCCGCCAGTGCACTGGGCACCTCGATCACATCCAGGTGCCTGGTGTAGCTGCGCAACTGGCCAGCCGAGATTAAGAAAAAGTGGAAGCTGGCTTCAGCCCCCTTTGTAGTGGCAAAGCTGTTCGGGGACACCTTAGAGCCCGCCCTCGTAATGTCAAAAGACGGAAAAAAGAGAATGGCGACCATTGCAAGGGATGGGAACCATAAAAAGTTCACCTACAACCATATACAGCCCTTTCAAGAATGCCACAATAGGCCCTCAACGAGTCAACAACCCTTGTCCAGTCGTACCAACAGACAGTAGGACACGGGATACCAAGGCAGGCAGTACAACACCTTGTACAACAACTCTTTCAAGCAGCCCTTTCGTAGGGCCGGGGCAAACCCAATCGCAAATCAAAATGACAGGGAGCCCGGCTCTGGCATTGGTGGCCGTATTTCACCATATTTCGCTGATCGATGGGACAAGACCACAACCGACGAATGGATAAGACGCACCATATGTTACGGACTTTGTCTGGAATTTTTCTCCCTTCCTCCCTACATATTCCGAGCCTGCCACACCCCAAAAGACCAAGCAGGCCAAGGTCTCATGAGGGAGGCCATTAAGTACCTGATGAAGAACAGGGCAATAAAACTCGTTCCGGCAGATCAAAGAGGCCAAGGTTTCTACTCCATCCTGTTTGTCATACCAAAGATGTCCAGAGGGTGGTGAGCAATCCTGAATCTCAAAGGCCTTAATGAATACTTAGTGTATTGTTGGTTCAAAATACACTCGTTACAGAGCATTCTAAAATCCATCAGGGAAGCGGACCTGCTGTCCTCCATCGACCTTACAGAGGCCTACCTGCATGTGCTGATTCACCCAGACTACCAGAGGTTCCTCAGGTTCTGTTACCATAGGAGGCATTACCAGTACAGAGCACTACTGTTTGGCCTTTCCTCAGCACCGCGGGTGTTCACCAAGCTGCTAGCAGCGCTGACTGCTCATCTCCATACCCTACCCATCCAGATCCAGTGTTACCTCGATGACATCCTGATCATGTCATCAAGAACCATGGCAAAACGAGACCTGCGAGACATGATCCGAACCTTGGGGGACCACGGGTTTTCAATAAACTGGAAAAAGAGTCACCTCTCATCCATAACCCGTCTACAACACCTGGGGGCTGTGATAGACACAGACACATGTATGGTGTTCCTATTGCAGGAACGGAAGGAGAATCTCTGTCCAGGGGATTTTGGGGGGCAGGGAGGTGACATTGGAAAAGTTATTCTAACTGCTGGGTATAATGGTGTCCTGTATAGGTATTGTTCTTGGGCTCAACTGTACACAAGGCCCCTGCAATGGTTCCTCCTCCCATATCAGAAGAAAGGTTGCAGTCACTCGCCACACAAGGTCAGGGTTCCCCGGGAGGTCCTGGGGTCCCTCAGGTAGTGGGTGTCGTCAAATATCCTCAAGGGCTCCCTGTTCAGAGTGATGGCCCAAGTGACGATCACTACGGATGCCAGCCTGTTCAGGTAGGGGGCCCACCTGTAGAACCAAGTCTGCCAGGGGAAGTGGACTGTGGAGGAGCTCACACACAGCATAAACTGGCTGGAACTGAGAGCGGTATGCTTGGCACTCAGGGCATTCCAAGACAGAGTATGGGACCAACACATCCTCATACTCACGGACAACATCACAACCAAGGTGCACATAAACAGACAGGGGGGTACGAGATCGAAAGTCCTCATGAAGGAAGCTCCAGAACTTTACTCTTGGGTGGAACAGAATGTCTGGACATTGACGGCTGAACACATTTTGGGCATATCCAATGTCCAGGTGGATTGGTTGAGCAGGACTACGATAGACCATGAAGAATGGAGACTGTAGATCAGCCTCTTCCATCAGAAAGCAAGTCGCTTCAGGCAGCTATGTGTCGATCTGTTCACATCATTGCAAAATGCTCAGCTAGACAGATTCATAGCCAGATTTCCGTCACCGGGTGCAGAGGATGCGGACGCACTCTGCTGCCAATGGCTGAAAGGCCTTCTATATGCCTTTCTCTCCATAGCGCTAATTCCAGGAACATATGAGACAGGAGAAGGCAGAGCTGATACTCGTGGCTCCCCACTGGCCGAGACGGCCCTGGTTCGCCGACCTGAGGAGTCTATCAATAGGCACCCCGTGGCTGATCCCCATGTCAGAGTCATCGCTCAGCCAGGGGGCGATATTACATCTGGACCCGCAATGGCTCCAACTAGCCTGGCATTTGAGCGGGAAACTCTAGCAAGGGCTAAGCTATCAAGTAGGGTCATAGACACAATTCAACCAGTGCGTTGGCCGGCCACCCTCCAAATCTATGAGGCCACGTGGAGGGTGTTCCGATCATGGTGCCTCCACAAGCAGCTGGACCCCAAGACTGCTTCAGCTGACCAGGTCCTGGAATTCCTCCAGGATGGTCTAGACAAGGGTTTAGCACCCAACACACTGCAAAGGCAGGTGGCAGCCATCTCCTCGGTCCTAGACCAGGGTTCTGGGGGGGGGGGCTAGCTCAGCTTCCTATAGTTCACAATTTTATGAAGGGGGCCATGAACCTATGGCCTCCAGTGGTGCATCATTACCCAACCTGGGATCTTCCCAAGGTTCTGAGAGCACTCACCAGGGAACCCTTTGAGCCCATGGAATCAGTGCCGACAACCATGTTAACATGGAAAACAGCCTTCTTACTAGCGATAACATCGGCCAGGAGAATTTTGGAGCTGGCGACGTTGTCGGTAAGGAAGGACCTTTGCATATTCCATGAGGATAGGGTGGTTCTGAGGTTCATCCAGCATTCGTTCCCAAGATTAACTCTTGGTTCCACAGAGCACAGGAACTTATTCTCCCAAAGTTCAGCCCCAACCCCCCTGGTCCAGAAGGGGAGGGTTGGCACACACTGGATGTTAGGCATGCCTTAGATATCTATATTAAGAGAATTGCAGAATTCAGGAAGACAGAGGCATTGCTGGTCGCCTTCCAAGATAGTAACCGTGGACAGAAAGCTTCATCCACCATGGTGGGCAGGTGGTTGAGAGCAGCTATTACGGCTGCTTATCAAGCACAAGGCCTTCCGGCTCCGGCCAAAATCACGGCTCACTCCACTAGAAGTGCAGCAGCATTGGTAGCTTGGTCGGCTCAGGCCTCGATCAAGGAGGTGTGCAGAGCAGCAACATGGTTGTCTCTGATGCCATTCATTCGGCACTACCGCTTGGACTCGTATGCATCAGCCGAGGCTGCGTTCGGTAAGCGGGTCTTATAAGCAGTGCAGTTGACCTAGGGACCCCAGATACAAGCCCACCCTGAGGGACAAGGGCTTTGGTATGTCTCATATGTTAATGGATCAGCTCTCTCAACCAGAAGGAGAAGGGGTGTTGGTCCTACCTGATACGCTCCTTCTCTTCGTTGGGAGAGATGATCCATTCCCTCCCTAGGCTAAAATGGGGATCCCGATCGAACTGGGCAATATTAGGAGATAGAGAGGATAAGGGCAACATCTTTATGGAACTTCGCAGGAAATTGGGGAACAAGGGGCGGTACTGGCCCTTTTATATTGCCACTCAGTCATAAATCTACTAAAGGATGGAGTAAATCCCATATGTTAATGGATCATCTCTCCCAATGAAGAGAAGGAGCGTATCAGGTAGGACCAACGCCCCTTCCCTTTGGCTCCTTCACTGCTGCGTTTTGGTATCCTTTCCTCTTCGTTATCCACTTTCTGCCAAAGTGTTGCCAGCCAGAGGTGGGATCAGCAGTTCACTGAACTGTGCAAAAAGTTAACAACCTGTTCAGCTGAACTGGTGCAAATTAGCTGAATTCTACCACTGCATATATTAGTATCTCTCATACATTTCCTCTTAGTACGGGTGGCATCCAGGTCATATCAGTTCTGGCCATGATTTATGTCTATTTTAGTAAAATGTATAATGATTTTTCTTGGATTCATTTCTCTCCATGTGTCCAGTATTCAAGTTTCTTCTACTATTTGGAAGAATGCCTTGGAGAGTATCCTTCTTGTTTTCCCCCCCTTCTTACTATTTCTATAGTCTAATTTTGCATCTACTATTGCATTAAAATCTCTGACTATGCAGATGTTTTCATATTCAATTTCCAATATTTTCTTATGGAGTATTTGGTAAAATTCTTCTTGTTTGTTATTTGGCGCATATATTGCTATCATGACTATCTCTTTTTTTATTCATCATTATCTCCACAATTACAATTCTTCCTTCTTCATATTTGTATATTTGTTTGGAGTTTATTGTATCTTTAATATACAGAGCTAGCCCATTCTTCTTTTGCTATTAATACACAGAGCTAGCCCATTCTTCTTTTGCTATGCTGATGCAAAATATAGTTTTCCAATTCTGGGGCACTCCAATAGTTAACTGTGTTGTTTTTTTCTATGAGTCTCTTAGAGGCAAATTATGTCTGGTTTTGGGGAACCTGTTTTTGCTGGCAAAAGTACAATGGATTGGTCCTTCATTATTTCCAGGGTGACCCCACAGACCAGATCTATGTAGTCAATGGGCTGGATCCAGCCCTGGACTTTGAGTTTGACACCCCTGTCCTAGTTGATCATAATTATCTCTGGTCTTTTGCTCCCACTCCTTCTCATATTGCTCTCTCTGCCTCTTCAGCTGATTGTTATACATTCATCTCTTCATCCATCAGTTCCTCTTGTAGCTAATCTTCAGATTCTTCTCTTGTTTCTTCTCCCTCAGTTAGAACAATATACCATAGCTATCATAAAATTAGCAACTTATCTGATGAGCCCAGTCTGTATCTCCCACTTTTCCAATTCACTAGTATTTCCTCTGGCACCAATCACCTAAAAGTTACTTCACTTTTAATCAGTTTAATGGTCAGAAACTGGTAATGTTTTTGTAACCCTCCTAGGGACTTGCTTCAACAAAACCACTTCTTTCTCTCTATACTGCAATGGATTCTCTCTTATTCTTTGTAATATTTCATCCCTTGTTGATTTTTTAAAACAAATCTCAAATGTATTTTCCTCAGGACTTTATGTCTCCTTGCTTACCTCATGTTCATTCTAAACATTTCATATATCTTTCCCTCTAACTCTTGCTCTCCTATCTCTAAAGCACTTGCCAATGATTCTGTCATCACTTCTAGGAGCTTCTCTTCTTTGTCCTCATCTATATTCTGAAATCTTAAGTAATAGGCTGCCTTTTCTATTTTGAGGATTGTAACTGTCTCTTCAAGGTCCTTATTCAGTTATGTCAGTTTTTGATTTATCTCATCCATTTTTTTCTCAGTTCCTTCAGTTTTGTCCTATGTTTTCTGGATTCCCTGTTCATTTTTTATTATTATTTGCAGAACAATTCCCATTTTCTTATCCATATTTTGAATCTTTTCCTTCATCTCTCCCAGATCACCTTTCACCTCATTGTGTTTTTTTCTTTAGTGCTTCTTTCTGTGACAAATAGCTTCTTGAATAGCCTGCACTGCCAATTGTATTTCTTTTTGGAAATTATTCATTGCTTCCTGGATCTGGTTTGGCATTGCAGCAAGACAGCTGAAGAAAATGGGGCTTTGCGAATCTTGGCTGATCCATTCTTTAGGAGGTCCCAAGGGACCTAAGTCACCCTGGAGGGGTAATGAAGAAAGAAGGGACACCTCATCTGTTGTGGGAAAGTGACAGCTTTCTTGTTGGATTTGAGGACACCCTTCTGACTAACAGAGAAATGGCCATTATGGCTGGACCAAGGCTGAGGCAACCGAAGAAGCACTAACCAGCTGATCATGACAGTGTACTGGAGCTTGGGGAGACTTTTTCAATTTCTATGCCAGAGACTTATCCCCAAATAATAAAATTGTTGAAAAAAAAAGACTCTCCAAAGCAAAAAAAAGCAGCAAATTACTTTGTAAGGAGACAGACTTTAAAAAGAGATGGAATTTATATGGGAGGACAGTACTTTAAAAGTAAAGAGAAGATCTGTCTAGAATTTATGTTTGATAATAACTGGAAAGACAATTTAAACTATTGAAAACTATTTTGGACGAATTGGATATACTTTGGTAAAGTTTTGTGAAGAAAAAATGATTTTGGGGG
The DNA here is from genome assembly GCA_017656035.1 of Myanophis thanlyinensis. Lineage (NCBI taxonomy): Eukaryota > Metazoa > Chordata > Lepidosauria > Squamata > Homalopsidae > Myanophis > Myanophis thanlyinensis. Next base: position 2,371 of record JAEANM010019858.1, on the reverse strand, counting down.
ACTATTTGACTTACAATTCTTTCACTTTAAAACTGGAAGCTAGAGCTTGAGTGACATCTACTGGTGGAAAATAGCTACTACAGAATGGACATAAATATGGAAATAGACTAAACAAGAAAAAGGAGATAAGTAACATCTGTGAGGCTGTTTTTTATTTTTGTTGTTGTTGTTTGGGAACAGATAGTGTTTTTCTTTTGGAACTTGATAAGCATCTGAGTTCCTCCTCAATCCGGTACAGGTGTCTGGTGGCCAGAGTCTCCTGCAGGCCTTTGGCTGAATTCCTGCTGAGAGTGCAGCCTCCCCCAGTGATACTATGGTCTGCTGACTCTCTGTAGGGACTGCCCTGGTGCTGGGGGAGCCCTTTTGCACCTTCTCCATCTTCTCCATCTTCTCTGAGTCTTCTCTGCCCCCTCAAAAATTGGGTGGACAGCAGTGCTCTTCTGATAGTATGTGGCAACTATGAAGAGACACAATTTGGCTTCAGCAATGTTCAATTCAGAGTTGACACATGGGTGTCAAATTCATGGCATCACGATTCAAACCTTTATGTCAATGCACAATGTGTATGCAGTAAAATTGAACACACTGCTGTCATGATATTTCACAATGTTTTTCCCTTTGTGGAACTGGGGTGGGCATGGCTTGTGCATGACACAGCCAGCTTTGGGCTGCCAGTTTGACACCCCTGGTTTAAGACATCATTTGGTGTGAAAGTATAAAAGTATTTCCTGTCTTCTAAACAGTCATAGACAGAAGAACTATCCTGTACTATCATTTAAGGAAGAAGAGGGTTTATTTTTTGCTTATTTTACCATTTCCAGTTGTCCTTTATGCCATCAGTTCTACTTTCTCATACCATATGCAGTCCCTTTTCTCTTAGCTATTTCTGCCCTGATCTTTTAGGAACAATATATCAATATAGTAAAACTAAGCCAAATCATGAACCTTCTCATTCTTGTTACTAGGTCCTGATTAGAGGATATTTTCAGAGTTAGCTGATAACTTGTTAAGCTGAGATGGTAGTGAAACCAGAGGAGAAATGATTTCCTATCATAATGGATACACTAAAGAATCCATACAATGCTACTTGATGGTGATGAAGCGCAGCAGGACTGGAACTGGTAATAAGTTCTTATGCTGATGATTAATGCCAACTTAGAAATGGGTGGGTAATCCTTTAACTCAGAAAAGACATTGCATCAGTCTGCTACTTGTCTGATATTTGATAACATTGATTTTACATGGGCTAAGAACTGTACCTCAGTCAGTCAAATATGCAATAACTATGGGATTGTAGGTGATCAAGCAAAACAGATTCCTTTTCATGGCTCCCAGACTTTGTTTTACATGTATTGAATAACTATCCCAGGCCTTGATCTAATGTGGGTGCTCAGTGCTCTCATGATAGACACAATCAAGATTCTGTTACTTTTGTAAATGTACTTTTGTATATGTACATGTATCAGTGCTTCTGTAGTACAGTTTACGGGTTCAATGGAAATTTTAAGAATGATTAAAATAAAATAATATGCTCTTTAATTGTGTTAGAATTTAAATTTAGAAATATTCTAAAATAAGTAACTACAAGCTGTGCACCTAAGCTTTTCTCCATTTGTATCCTCTTTTGTCCTCATTTTCCTCTTTCTGTTCAGTATATGCAAATAACTGGTTCTTACTTTCTCATGTATGGTCTACAATGCAGCTGAAAAATAGTATAATGGGTTAATATGACTCAGCAACTGATCTATCTCCATTACTTCTGTTTTTATCTTCTGTCTAGTTATCAAACTTCCAATACATCAATCCAAGAAATCTAATTTTGCCCCTGCAAATACTACCTTTCCATCTTTCCACAAGAAAACTGAGGACTACTTGGTGAAATACAAACTACTTGACCAGAGGGGCAGAATGAAGAAGATTCAGCATATCTCTGAGCACTGGAATAGGAAATAGCCCAGGTTTCTATTTATTAATGGAGAGTTTGAAAGTTACACAGATTATTCAGCCAATAAGAAAGTATGTAATTAAACAAATATAATGGAAGCATTCTGCTTAGACACATTCTCCCTAATTCATCAAAGATGCTCCAGATGCAGCAGCAGAAAACTCTCTCCTATATCTATATAAAAGACTGAAAATTTGCATGTACATTCATGACTATTTGCAAATTGAAGCAATAATGGATGATGAGGAGGAGGTTTTCATAACTACCACAGTGGTTTGACATAGATTGATAGGTAGTTTTTTTAACTGCAGTGTGGAGATAAGAAAAAATGACTAACCCAAGTTAGTCTACTTCTATGCCTAAGGTGGAGTAAAATCAGTCTCCAAGCTTCTAACACATACCTTCACACTTCGTATACATATACAT
>JAEANM010019857.1:0-12253 GCA_017656035.1 Myanophis thanlyinensis | reverse complement strand
GAAAACATATATATATATATATGTATATAGTATATAGTATATATATAAAACACTGTAGGTCACTCAGTCATCCCAAACCATGAGATGAATAGCAAATCTATATTAGCAGTAGTAGTAGTAATAATATTTGTGATACATTTTTAAATGTTCAGTTGATTGAGTTTCATGTTTTATGAATAAAGTATAATCATCATCCTCCTCCAGTGAGGCACTACTGTCCCATGGTTGTGAGGTTATGTGCTCTGAGGAAGAGAAGAGCTATGTCAGAGGTTCTACCATATTGGATAAGCCTCATCAGAGAAGTCAGACAAATCGTTTTCTCTCATAACAAATATGGTGAGACGTAAATTAGTGAAAACCATACCAAATCGGTCATCACCTGCATCAACAAGGACCATGCTAGGTGTGGAAGTTTTTAGTCATCTGGTGAAAAATGGGTTATAGGACCTAAGATTGTTGGCTGAGCATCTAGGGCAGACATGGGCAAACTACGGCCTGCGGGCCACATCCGGTCTGTTGGGCTTTTTAATCCGGCCCGCCAAACTAGTTACTAGAAGAAGAAAAGTCCCAGAAGAAAACTTTTTTTTTTCTCTCTGAGGTAGAAAAAAAAGAGAGAGAGAATCTGGGAAGCTGATTTCACTGAAGGGTCTGATACAATTCCTATGTTAGCTAAAACACTTCCTTATTCATGAGGAATTGTAAGTCAAGCTTTCCCCTATTGCATTAGTGAAGACAAACAACAAACTTTTATGGTTCAGTAAGTGTAGCTCGGGACATGGGCAAACTACGGCCCGTGGGCCACATCCAATTTATATTAGTTCACACAGACACACCATTCTCCTATTCTGGCCCGGCCCCTCTGTCAAATTTTAGAAACCATTGTGGCCCGCGAGTCAAAAAGTTTGCCCACCCCGATCTAGGGCCTGCAGCTGCAGAAGAACTGGAAGAAAGGGTGTTTACCTCTTGCAAATATACAGATAAAAAACAAAGAAATAATCTGTTACTATAGATCAAGCTCAACAAGAATAGGATATTTGAAATGAATGCACCAGTTCTGGAAAAAATAACATCCAGAATCAGAAATAACAGAACAGAGGCTAGCAGATCAACATTGATTTATAATACAAAATAAGGTATTCACAGAAGCAGAATTGGAAGAATTGCCAGGACAAAGAAATCAAAGCCTTGCCAAAAATAACTCAACCTACAAAAATTCAGTTACCATTTTTGTATTTCTTGTTGCCATCTATTGAACTTCCACATTTTTGCAGCCTAATTTTTTTAACCCTTTCATTCTTATCTGGAACCAGGACCAAGGATTATGACTTACCTCCCATTCTCACCTAATATCTAAAACATAATCACTATATAATGATGTGCTTGTAAAGCAGTATATATCACAAGACCATTTTGTAAATATAATGAATTTGTTTCTAGTTACAGGACAATATTTGACTAGCTAAGACTTGTATCCATTACCAACTGAACCTCACAATGAGAGAAATGAAACAGATATTTAAAGTATATTTAATATCCTGGTCTACAGCTATGTCCTCTTTGGATGTCCCTTGTGGGCTAATCCTATATGTAGATTCACTTTTAAATATCCCTTCTATTTCCCCAAAAGCTTAATATGACCTTTACATTCTTCAGAATTGCCTGAATGTAAAATTAATGCATAAATAATACTTTAAAGAACAGAACATATTTCATTAATAAAAGTGTGTTAACACAAGCTGACAGACTCTTAGCTACATCATACACCCACTTCTGCGCAGTGCTAACACACTAGTACTTTTAACTATTTAAATTTCAAAGCTCACTTCATTTAGTGGTCTAATGCTACTAACAGGAAATAACTGTAAAGATTATCTAATACAGGGGCCCACAACCTCAGGTCTGTAGATCAGTGCCGAGCTGTGGCGTGCCAAATCTGGGCCGCATAATCAGAAATGGCCATCAGAAATGTTATTGAATACACTACAACTTGATATTAAGCATATCTCTCATATGCTTGAAAGGATCCCAAGTATTTCAGATGGCCTTAAGCTATTTCATAACTCACTATATTGATAATGAATCTATTCTACTAAAACATAAAATACATGAATAATTGGAAGTCACAAAGACAGAACAGCAAATATATTCAGGGACCCTTTTTATAATCTATGTTCTGTATCTGCATGTAGTTATATGTCAGTTTGAAACTTTAATATATTGCATCAAGATGAGTAACATATGATCCATAGATGGTCGTCTTCCTATGATAAACCTTTGTGGCCCAAATATTCAGTAATGGTCCAAAGATTCTGTTGCATCTCTTTATTATCACCAAGGAAGATTTTCAAAAGAAAGATGAATGAATTCTTTATTGGCCAAGTGTCGTTGGACACACAAATAGTTTGCCTTTGGTGCATATGCTCTCAGTGTACATAAAAAGAAAGATACATTTGTCAAGAATCATAGAATGCAACATTTAATTATAGTCATAGGGTACAAATAAGCAATCAAATCATACTAAGAAACAATAATATAAATTGTAAGGATACAAGCAACAAAGTTATAGTCATAAGTGGGAGGAGATAGGTTAAAAGAACGATGAGAATAATAATAGTAATGCAGTAATAATAGTAATGCAGATTTAGTAACTTGTTTGAGAAGGAATTGTTTGTTTAGCAGAGTGATGGCATTCAGGAAAAAACTGTTCTTGTGTCTAGTTGCTCTGGTGTGCAGTGCTCTATAGCATCGTTTTGAGGGAAGGAGCTGAAACAATTTGTGTCCAGGTTGTGACTGGTCTGTACATATTTTCACAGCTCTCTTTTTGACTTGTGCAGTATACAGGTCCTCAATGTAAGGCAGGTTGATAGTAATTATTTTTTCTACAGTTCTAATTATCCTCTGAAGTCTGTGTCTGTCTTGTTGGGTTGCAGAACCAAACCAGACAGTTATAGAGGAGCAGATGACAGACTCAGTAATTCCTCTGTAGAACTGTATCAGCAGCTCCTTAGGCAGTTTGAGCTTTCTAAGTTGGTGCAAAAAGAACATTCTTTGTTGTGTTTTTTTGATGATGTTTTTGATGTTAGGTATCCATTTTAAGATAACATCTCTCAAGAATTTCTAGCTAGTCATTGCATAGAAACAGCAGATATTATCTCTTTAATTGATAAGGAACTGAATGTAATTAATGATAAATTGAGCTCTCTTTAAAGTCTGCTATATCTATCCAAAAGTAGCCCTATAATAACTAAGAAAATTAACATCAGACATACTCGTACAAATATTTCAAGATATTCTGTACTTTTTTCAAGCATCTCAATTTATACTCACCATGTACAGTAAGTAAGTGGAGTGGGGCCACGAATGCTTACAATGATGTTTGCACTAGTGGAATCCCAAGCGTCTGCAATAACACTCATGTGAGTGGGGCCACAATACCCAAGACGGTCTCAGCAATGCTCACAAGTGGAGCTGTGTGCGCACACATGCATTTGCATCGACCAGCTATTTACATGGCCTGGTGGCCAATAGTAGTGGGCCATGGCCCACAGATTGGGGATCCTTGGATTAGTAGAGCCTAATTTTGGATAAATTATTTTTTTGATTTATATCTTGTCTTTATTTTGTACAACTCAAAGTATACATTATATTAGGTACAGTGTATATAATGCTCCCTATTTCTCCTGCAGCAGCAACCCTGTGAGATAAGTTGGGCTAAGTGGTTGTCCCAAAATCACCATGCTTTAATGGAAAACTAGAACTTACAGTCTTCTAGTTAAGGCCAGCACCTTAACCAAATTGGCTCTGAATAAATTATTCACATATATGGATCACACATTCCAACTATCAACTGCCTGGAAAAAAGCCTGTGTTTTGGTGTATCTTTTCCTCACAATACTCTCTTTCTTTCCTTTTCTCTATAGGGATCGTGTGACTTTCGTTTGGCAGGCAGTGCGAGATCATCTTTACCACTTATGTATTAATGCTATGGAATACTGTTGTCTAGTGGAAAGAGCAGTAGTGGGTCTATTGAGACTGGCAATCCGACTTCTGCGCAGAGAAGAAATAAGTGCCCAGGTAAATACAGCTCTGTGTGATGTGTCAGTTTTCTGAAGGGACTAATTTCATTGTGTCTCTTCAGTGTTAGTTCCTTTACCATCTTTATGGTCATCATTCACGCTCCTAGGCTCTGTACACACACAGTAAATTACTGGGAATGTTCCAATACTAAATATATCATTGGTCCATATGTTGAGGGTAGAATTCCTGCCTTTCCTTTTGTTTTGTTTTTTTGTTTTGACCATCATGAGAAGTGTTTCCAGAATTTTTCTATGTTCTTTCAGGACATCTATTGGACATATTCACATATTCTCTCTCTCTCTCTCTCTTCATCTCTCTCAGTTTGAGATTTTCATTCAGGTTTTACTCCTTCTATTATCCTTATCAAGTAGAGAGATAAAACAATCAGACTCCTTTTTCATGTTCAGAAAATATTTATAGTTACACCTAACAAATAAGCAGAATGGCTCATTCCCTTAGGTTTGGTATTCTACAACCTGTCTATTTACATGGACAGCCTATTCTACAGTCTGTTCTACAGCCCTACACCTGTCTTAAAATAGGAGCGTAACAATAGAGCAACAAAATTGACATAAATAACTATGCTTCCTACTATACTAAAGGTAGTTAATGTGAATAAAACTATCTTTCATGCTTTCTAACCACATTATAAAATTCTGAAGGTACAGGAAATGACTACCCATTTGTTGTTTAGCACCACCTTTCAAATTCCATCATACTGAGGGGCTTTTCGGTCATGGCTATAACTGTGGAAATGGCAACTGAAATCTGTTTTCTAGGTTTCCAATCAACTAGTGTGTTTGCAAACATTACAACCCTTTCTATCATTAGCCCAGCCATTGACTACAACACATTTCAATTCAAATTCATTTGATGATTGCAAATGCAATCCCAAATCCATGGTTCCCTTTAAATAATACAGTATTGTTTTTAATTCCTAACCAGTATTGTAAAGCAATTAACCTTGCTTTATGTTGCATTTCTTCCTCCATGGCCCCTTTTCACATTTTTTTTTGCCAGAGGAAAATTTAATACGTCATGGTAATGTTGGGGCTCATAAAATATGTTTTTTACCTCATCAATATTTTTACCTTATCAATTGTGAATATTTCTGGAGGAACACCTTTCTTTGCTCTCTCAGACCTTGGAATAAAATATTACTGCTTCACTGGAATCTCACTCTCCAAACATTCCTCTAAGCTGTGCTCAGACCCTGAGCTACTCTCAAATTTCTGTTTAATGTGTCTGTGTGAATGCTCATCCACTAGAGACCTCTGACTAACGGGCATTAAAATGTCAGTATTGCCATGTAACTTTTCCCAATTCACATGTTCAGAAAAATTTGCAGAACATGAAATAATATTTTTGTGCCCATCTGTAAATCTATATGCCTTTAATCCTGATGTCAGGGTTCCACACAACATCAGCAACTCAATCAGAACTCCAAAGAGATGAAAGTCCTTAGAATAAGATTTTATTGAAGACATTGTAGTGACACAGCTGGAGAAATCCTGAATCTGAAATTCCCGGGCTTTCTCCACCCAAGTAAAGTGAAAGTTCCTCCCCACTAATCCTCACATGCCAGCTGCTCACCAATCCATTCGAAGAGGTCTCCAAGTTCATCTCTGGAAACTGCCCCCACCCCAGGTGCCAACGGACTGGCGAGGATTCTCGTGAGAAATATTTAGAAAGAATGTAAATAGATAACGGCCTCCGAGTTGATTCTATCAAACCTCCACTCCCCCAACTCTTTGACCTTCCTTAGAATATATCAGAACTAAAAGGACTATTGTATTATTTGCAAAAGCACAGACTAATAAATCCCCAGCATATATTTTCCTTTTAGGCTTGACACTCCACCTCCCTCTTCAACGAAAGGCGATTTCCTACAACAGATAGTAAGATACATCAGCATATTCCCCAACATACATACAGTCAACCACCTCTTCCCCCTGTCCCCCCAGAAGTTCCCTTGGGCTTATCAGGGAACTTCTCATGGAACTTCTTAACTAACCGATCTGCCTTGATGTCCCAACTCTTCACCCAAGTAGCTTCAGACATGAGGTATCCCTTCCACTGGACTGAGTATAACAACTTTCCCCTCAGGATTTTTGAGCTACTGTGGGACCGGGTTTTTTTTTTTTTTTTTTGTGGGGGGGGGTGTCTGGTTTGGGATCCCATGCGGCACTTGAGTAGGCTGCTGTGGAATATAGGGTGAACTTTCCCTAACAGTCTAGGAAGGCTCAGCTGGACCATAACGGGGTTTATTATCTTAACTATGGGGAAGGGGCCTAGGAACTTCAGGCCCAACTTCTTGTAACTTCAATTTTAGGTACTTAGTAGACTTGCTCTCCCACACTAAAGGGGGTTTCGTCATGCCAATGCTTGTCAACTTGTTTTTTATAAGTCTCAGCCGACTTTTTGAGGATGACTTTAGTCTTTTCCCAACCCTTTTTCAATGAGTCCATCCACTCTTGTAGGGACACGGAGGAAGGAGGCTCTTGGGGCAATTCAGGCATGGGTACAAAATCTGCTCCTCTGGTCACTTGGAACAGTGTGAGCCCTGTGCTGCTGTGCATGGCGTTGTTGTAGGCAACCTTGTGAACGTCAGTAGGTCTGCCCAATTGTCTTGTTGATAATCTACATAGCATCTCAGGTCTTGCTTTACCATGGCATTCGCGTGTTCGGCGGCCCAATTCATAGTCAGATGAAATCCCGAACTGAGCCCTGGAACAGATCCTATCAACTTCAAAAATTGCCATCAGAACTTGGTGGTGAATTGTACTCCTCGATCGAAGATCACTGGTTTCAAGGCTCCGTGCAGCCAGTGGATTTGTTGGATAAACATTTTGGCTAGCTTCTTCGCAGACGGGAGGCCTGAGCAAGCCACAAAATGTGCTTGTTTGGAAAACTAGTCAATCACTGTCCAAATGATCATTTCCCCTTCACTCGGGGGGAGGTCTATGATAAAGTCCATTGCAATTTCCTCCCATGGCTGGCAGAGATCAGCCACCATTTGTAGAAGACCTGGAAGTCTTCCAGGTCGGCCCTTCGTTGTAGTGCAGACAACACAGCTCTTCACATAGTCTTCTACTTCGGGCTTGAGCTGGGGCCACCAAAATTGTCTCCACACCAGATGGAGAGTCTTGAGGAAGCCAAAGTGGCCAATTGGTGTCATGGCATTGTTCTAAGACCTTCATGCGTAGGCTGGTTGGAAAGTAGATTTTAATGCCCTTCCAGGCAAGGCCATCTTGGACTGTGAGAGAGTCCCAGTTGTTGAAGAACCATGGATTGCTTATTGGCGGGGATGAGGTCTTTGGTCGGCGGATACAGGATCCCTTGGGTTGGCGGTGGCCCTGGGCCCTGGTGATGGTTTGGGTTGCTGGCTAGGAGGGGGATAGCACCGCCTGAATGATCTCTTCCCTTTTATTATTGAACTGTAGTTTTCAGGAGAGTGCATCAGCAAGGATATTTTTCCCTCCTGGGATTGTTTCAGTTCAAAATCGAAATGCTTGAAGTACTGAGCCCAATGTACTTGCTTGGGGGACAGCTTCCTAGAATTCTTCAGTGCTTCCATGTTTTTGTGATCATTCCACACTTGAAATGGCACTTTGCTTCCTTCGAGGAAGTCTCTCCAAGAGAGTAGGATCCAGCGAATCGTGTATACTTCCTTCTCCCATATGGCCCATCACCGTTCCGTGTCAGTCAGTTTTTTGCTAACATAAGTGTTAGCAGGGTTGGAGTTGACCCTGGGAGCTTTCTTGAAGGAGCACAGCTGCTATGGTGAATTCACTGGTGTTTGTTTGGATTGTGAAAAGTTTGTCAGGGTCTGGATGTTGGAGGATGGATTCTTGTGCAAACAGTTTTTTCAACGTCTCAAAAGCTCATTGGCAAGTCATTGTCCATTGTAACGGCTGGGTCGGCTGCAGTTTGGGGCATCCTTCCCAGGTTTTAGCAATTCGGTCAGTGGCAACGCCACCTGTGCAAAAGCTGGGATGAATTGCCAGTAGAAATTTGTGAACCCCAGGAAGCTCTGTAGCTATCGTCAGGTCCAAGGGGGTTGCCAATCCAAAACAGTAGAGAGCTTTTCTGGGTTCATCTCTATTCCTCTAATAGAAATTCTGTAGCCTAAGTAGTCCAGGGCAGTGCAGTGGAACTCGCACTTTGACAGCTTGGCATACAGCTTGGCAGCAAGCAGTTTCTGTAGGACCTGCCAGACTCGAGGACTTTGATGTGTTCCTCAAGGGTCTCTCTGAAGATGAGGTTGTCATCCAAGTAGACCAGGACCCCCTTGTAGTGGTGCTCATGAAGGACCTTGTTGATCAACTGCATGAAAACTGCCAGAGTTCCTTGGAATCTGAAAGGCATAACTTTGAATTGGAAACTTCCTAAGGGACAGTTGAAGGAAGTTTTCCACTTCCATGCTAACGGCATTGATCCCACAAAAGTCCATGCACAGCCTCATTGACCCATCTTTTTTCTCACAAAATAGGTTGGGGGACACCACCCGGGAGTTGGCTGGCTGGATGAAACTCGGTGCGAGGTTTTCATTGATGTACTTCCTCAACTCAGTCATCTCCTTTGGGGTCATTGAGTGCATTTTTGGTTCGGCAGTGAGGCTCCCAGTACGAATTAGATGGCACAGTTCGTGGGCTGGTGGGGTGGGAGCATGTTATATTTCTGCTTGCTGAAGACCTCCGTGAGGTCTGGCACTTCAGACGTGTCTGAGGTGATCTCTGTAGTAGCGGCCACTTTTTCCTCTCTAGGCTTTGGCCGGTTGGGGTATTTGAGGCGGCGTGTGGCCGGTGGCTATCTTCAACTTCCTATAGGCCCTTTCCCACGTTATGGTCAGGCCCCACTTGTCTAGCCAAGCTAGCTCCAACATCAAGAGATCCGTCATTTTCAGAGCTACTATGAACCAGATGAGCTCCCAGTGCTCCCCAACCTCTGAGTGGAGTAGCTTGGTAACTAGTGTTGTGGGAGGGCCCCCCATTAGTGACCCGTGCACCTGTTCAAACTGTATCAGCTGGGGCAGGAGTCTGGAGTGAATGCCTAGTTCTTTAACTACGACCTTGCTCACTAAGCACCTCATCTAGGAAAGCGTCTATGGGTTTTTTTCCCCCCGTTTGTGGGACAACCAGGCGGGTCTCGACTAAGAAAGGGGGGATGTCCACACTCACCATTGGGTCTTTGAGGGTGTCCTCGTCGCTCAGTTCAGGGCTGCTCTCGGTCATTGGAGTTCCTCCTTCCCAGGGCGTTGGGGAGGGGGCTTGCACAGCTTGCCTCATGGATTTGCCTCCGTCCTTGACCTTGCATGGAGGGGCTTTTTTTGGCTTTGTCACAGCTGTAGGTCTCCCTTGTGGGACTGGAGCACGAGGCATTCAGAAGCCTGGTGGCCGAGCTGCCCACATCTGTAACATCTCACTTGTTGCACAGGGCCTGCTTTGGTGGGGCGGGCTGGCTGGGCTGCCGCCTGCTTCCCCGCAGGTCTTTTTTCTGGTTTCACAGCTGGGGCCCTCCAATGGGGGTAGATCTCTAGGTGTATAGCCATGGCCAGGTGATACCACTCCTGGATTCACTCTGGAGACCCCCCCTTATCCTGCATGCCTTTCTGAGTTCTGGATCCAGGCCCTCTTTGAAATAATGAATCAGCAGTCAGTCGGGCCAATCTCAGAGCTTACCGGCCATTTGGCGGAATTCCCAAATGTACTCCTTAGGGTGCCAGCCCTTTTGGTTGAGCCCCTTTATCTCCGCTTCAGCTTCTTCCTGGTGTGCAGTGTCTTCAAATCAGGTTCGCAATGCTTGCATGAACTCATCAAAGTCATCTAATTTGGGTGCTCTGTTCATCTCAGTGACACATTCAGCCACTTCCCCTTTGTTCATCCTGTCGGCAATCACAGAAGTCATGTCCCTTTCAGTAGGGTAGCATGGCTGTGGGTGTTGAAGTATGTCCAGATACAGTTTAGGAAGTACCCCAACTTCGCGGGGGTCCCATCAAACGTTGCCCTGAAGGCGCTGCGGCTGGTGACTGTAGTGCGGCCTGCAGTGGCATCTGCGGTGGTGCCAGTTGCGGCGGTACCAGGGTTTGTTGGGCTGGCACCTATTGGTACTGGACCCATTCTTGGCCTGGATACAATGCCCACCCAGGCGGTATTTGCGCTGCGGGTGGGAGTAGGGGTAACTGCTGAATGCCGGGGGGCCCTGCTCTGGGCGGTGGGCCTTGCAAGCCCTGTTCTGGTGTCAAACTGGTTCCAGTGGCTGCCACTGCTGGCCAGCCTTGCAGAGGGCCCCCTTATAGTCCTCCTTGCCCTGGATAAGGAGCACAATATCAGCAAGTCAATCAGAACTCCAAAGAGACAAAAGTCCTTACAATAAGATTTTATTGAAGACATTGTATTGGCTGGAGAAATCCTGAACCTGAAAACTTAATCTTAATCTTTATTTAATTTCTATACCGCCTCCCTCCTGAAGGACTCAAGGTGGTGTACAGCCTAATAAAACATGAGTATATACAATTAAAACCAAATTAAAATTTCAAATAAATACAATGGCCGATCAATCAAAAACCCAATTTAAATAGGAACAGTTAAAAATATTAAACAATTAAAATTTAAAACTGGTTTAAAACGCATTTAAAACCCCCATTAAGTACTAGGCCAGACCGGCCTGCTGAAACAGGTAGATTTTTAATGCGCGCCGGAAGGTCAATAGGTCCGTAATGGTCTGGATCTCCAGGGGCAATTCGTTCCAGAGGGAGGGTGCACCCACAGAGAAGGCTCGCACCCTCGGGGCTGTCAGACGACACCATCCAGACAGTGGAACCCTGAGGAGGCCCACCCTGTGGGCGCGCACAGGTCAGCTGGAGGCTGATGATGGCAATAGGCGGTCCCGTAAGTACCCGGATCCCAAGCCATGGAGCGCTTTAAAAGTAAGAACCAACACCTTGAATCGCACCCAAAAGGCCAAAGGAAGCCAGTGCAGCTCGCGCAGGAGAGGTGTAATATGGGAGCTCCAAGGAGCCCCCAAGATCACCCGCGTGGCCACAGTCTGCACCAACTGCAGCCTCCGGATGCTCTTCAAGGGGAGCCCCATGTAGAGAGCATTGGCATAATCTAGGTGAGAGGTCATGAGGGCAGAAGTGACTGTGCGAAGAGTGCCCTGATCCAGAAAGGGCCGCAACTGGAAGATCCTACGGATCTGATAAAAGGCCCCCCTGGAGACGGCTGCGTTCTGATCTTCCAATGACAGCTGTACATCCAGGAGGATGCCCAGATTGCGAGCTCCCTCCACGGGGGTCAAAATCTCTCCCACCCACGGCCAGCGATGGAACAAGCTGTCTATATCTGGGCACAGAAAACCACAGCCACTGAGTTTTGGCCGGGTTGAGCTGGAGCCTGTTTAAACCCATCTAGCTCTGCATGGCCTCCAGGCACCGGCTCATCACTTTGACATCTTCGTTGGGGTGGCCTGGGGTGGAAATGTACAGCTGAGTATCATCAGCGTACTGATGGAAATCCACCCCAAAGCCACGGATGATCTCACCCAGCAGCTTTACATAAATGTTGAACAGCAGGGGCGAGAGCACCGACCCCTGAGGCACCCCACATATTAAGGGCCTCGAGGCCGATCTCTGCCCCCCTGTCAATACAAATTGCAAACGGCCAGAGAGGAAGGAGGAGAACCACCGTAGCACAGTGCCTCCCACTCCCAACCCCTCCCAACCGATGCAACAAGATACTATGGTCAACAGTATCAAAAGCTGCCGAGAGATCTAACAAGATCTAACAAGACCAGGACAGAAGTCATTGGCTTGCAACCCCTGTGGCTAGTCCTTATGCTAAGACTATAAAGTACTCATCAAACTGAGTACCAGGCATCAGACAACATCACTTCTGTTTGAATGAAAACCAGCAACTTTGGATAAAAGCCTTGGCTCATTCAACCACTGAGTTATTCCTAAGAACTAAGTGTGATGTTGGCCTAACTAGGGAAACCCAGGTTCAAATCCATACTTAGCATTATCTCAGTAGGTGACTCTGGACAATCTCTCTCTCTCAGCCCACTTTATTGTTTTTACAGTAACAGTAACAATTACTGTTATTGTGGAGAAAAATGGGAAGAACATTGCCCTATTTCAAATTCCACTTTGAATTCTTAAAGTAAAGGTAGGATGCAA
>JAEANM010019856.1:0-12254 GCA_017656035.1 Myanophis thanlyinensis | reverse complement strand
TTCTATTCTATTCTATTCTATTCTATTCCTTTAATGATGCAAGTAGTTGCTTTAATTTGTACCGTTTTTGTCAATAGATGAAAAATTATAAAGGAAACTTAGAATAAGTATCTGGTCTAAAGAAAATATGTTAGAAGTAACTGTTTTTCTTGACTTTTGAAGCCTGACATCAGTCTTGCCAAACTAAACAACCACTTGCATCATTAATGATATATTCTGAGAACATCTAAGGAGGAGTTATCTTGACCTCTTTCTCCCAACCAAATTAAACTTCCCTGTCTCTTGGTCCTCTGGTATGCAGACTACATTCTACCACACTCAGTGAGTTATTGGGGCTGAGGATGGATTTGAACAAGGATTTTCCTCCAGAGGCTGCCCAGTTCTAATCCTCCAATTTAAATATTGCACCTCACAGACTCTCTTTAATTTCTAGATACCAGATTGTTGTTCAGAGAAAAAGCACAGTCAGGTGACATCAGAAGAAGCTATTATGATCGCTGGGGCAAGAGAGAGTGATGAGCACCCCATTGGCTATGCCTGCGTCAAAGAAGTGTCAATGAGCACAGAAAACTTTTATTTTCCCTTCACATTTTGCTTAGTTTTGAACGTGGTCAATTTTAAAAATGATTGATTCCAAAATGATTTATAAAATGACAGCTTGGATTATCCAAGGACTTTCCTTCCAAAATAAGTAGAAGCTTGTGAAATACATAGAACTGACAGCAAAACTGACAGCTTCCTCCAATGCTCATTAATCTAGAACAGTGTTTCTCAAACTTGACAGCCTGAAGATGTGGGGACTCCCAGAATTCTTCTATTCCAAATCTCAGCATGCTGGCTGGGGAAATCTGGGGTTTGAAAGCTACACATCTTCAAGCTGCCATGCTTGAAAATCTCTGGTTGGAGGGGGGAGGGGTCAAAATCAATATTTTTCTTGGATAAATTTCACCACTCTCTCCCTCACACTTCTTTTTTCTCATTCCATGTTAATGTGCACTGCCTTAGGCCCTTCCTTTGCCCTTTTTCTGATGTAAAGTTTCTGAATATTTGGAGCATATGGCTGAGAAAATTGGCCACTGAGACACTACCTCATTCAAGCACAGACACAATCAGATTTCTCAGGCTATAATTTCATTTGCTCCAAAGGCCGCCTTAATCACCAAGACATGTTTTTTAACAAACTAAGCCTTTTTCCATTTTCTTTTGTCAACCTAATATGTTCTTGACCTTGATTCTAATTGGATCTATATGACCAATGATCAGTGCCAAAGACCTGTCACATTTTAAAACTACAAGAACAAACAAAATAATAGTAAGTTTTTGAAACAGCAAACACCCTTGGTAGATGGAAGGACATGAAAGAATAACAATGATCCAATTTTCATAGCTACAATGTATTTCATTTTAAATCTAGAGATTGGCTCTGGGAAAAGTTCTAGAGAAACAACATGCTAGGAACTAGACATCTATCCCAAAAAAAAAAAAATTGTGATCAGTCCATTACACCAAATAAATGGACATTCAAGCAAAGTTCCACTGGTGTTGGAAGGCCTTTTTTGTTCCTTCCTATCAAGAAGAAGAACAAGGAATGAGCCACATAGTCTCTCTTTTCTAAGAAGCCATAGTGCCATGATTTTGCCATAGGGCTAGGAGTTGAAATACTTCATGGGTGTTTATTAGCTTTTCTCTTCAGTTGTTTTAGGAAACTTCCAGAATTCTAAGCTGACATAGAAAAAGACATCTGTGAAAGAAAAGGAATGAAGTTTTTGCAGCTGGAATATGAAATTGTTGCAGCACAGAATTTCCACACTTGCTAAGTTGGGGAAATGTGCCTTGGGGAAAGAAAATGTTAATGAAACTTCACAGCTTGGCAAAAGCTATTACATTCTTTTTCCTCGTTCCCTAATTATCCTTCTGGAGTGTTGCAATACATTGTGCTTAGGTTCTGTTTCTGATTGAAAAGCTGCTACTTCAGATGTGAAGCAAAGAGATTCATATATAGCAGCTGTATAGCCTTTCATAATACACTCACACAAAGACATCCCAATGTTTATCCACATTCACTATGTTCAGGGTTACTGTCATTTGGGCGCCATCCCAATTTACTTGGAAGGAGCATCTTCACTTAGTATCTGCCACTCAATCAGAAATAGCATATTGAACATGGCAAAGAATTGCAATAGAATGCAAATAGCTCAGGAGTATGGAAATATACCTTTTGTGTTGTACTCCCAACCTTTGGAACAACACACACAGACACACACAGACACACACAAACAGTGGTGGGCTGTGCTTGGTTAGACCAGTTCTACTGAACCAGTAGTTTTGACCTTCAGTTGACCCTGCCCACCAGCACCCATCCTATCCTTTCCTAAATCACCTTCTTTTTGGCTCAGCTGAAAGCCGAATTTGCATGGCACCGCTGATTTCCATTCCTCTGCTTTCTACTTACTGGGGCTGCCTGAGTAGGTAACCTGCTAAGCTTCAAATTTTTTAATTTGTCAAACAGGTACTGTACAAGATAACAAGTATAGATACAAACATGAACAAAGGAAGTAAATACAAGTAAATAGGGACAGTAAGATAGGGATAGTAGGCACACTGGTGCACTTATGTATGCCCCCTTTACAGACCTCTTAGGAATGGGGTGACAGTAGACAGTGACAGTAGACAGTTTGAGGTTGAAGCTGTGAGGGTTTGAGGATGTAACAACGGAGTCAGATAAACATTCCAGGCATTGACTACTCTGTTGCTGAAGTTGTATTTTCTGCAATCCAATTGTTATATTTTTGAAGCAGCGCGCAAGCATAGAAGACGCGCACAAAGTGCATACTCACAGAACCGGTTGTTAAACCAGTTGCAGCCCACCACTGCACACAATCACAACCAAGATAAAGACAACATTCTTTTCTACGGTTTTGGGAAACTCTTAAAACTCAGCTTAGTCCCCACCTAGGTCTAATGTATTAATATTTTGTGGGAGAGAACAAATTATTGTTTGATTTTTGTTGTTTTTAGATCATTTTAGTCTGGACTGTCTGTGTGATTTTAGGTTTAATGGTTATCACAAATTATTTCTTTTTTAATTCTATATGCTACCCAGAGTCCATTGAAATTGGGCAGTTATAATGAAATTAAAACAATAATAATAGTTTTGATAGTGGATGTGGCAGTAAATTAAAGAGAAAGAACAGGAGAAAATCATAAAATACAGATCTGCAAATAGAAGTAGAATGATTATGGCAGAAGAAAGCAAAAATAGTACCAATAATGATAGGCACCTTGAGTACAAGCCCAAAACATCTGGAGCACTACTTGAATATGTGGAAAGATAATTACTATAGAGTCCTTTTTCTTTCCTGTGTTCTTATATGAAAAACATATCTGTCCCTTCTCTAGATTCCCAATTTTATAGAACCTTATGATATTGGCATGGCTTTTGAAGGGCAATATATTCATTCATTCTAGAATGTGCTTCCAGGAATATCTTTCTAGGCATGAGTTTTAAAATTTTGCTATATTTTTGAGCGGCTTTAGAGAAGGGATGGAGAAATATGTGGTCACCTAAGTAGCTAAATTGCAACATATACACATAGACTCTGTGACCTCTTCCACTATATTCATAAAATTCCATTTGTTTACATTAGCTTCACTGGGTAGACCTGACCAAGAAAGCAATTCCACAAAAAGTTTTAAATTACTTTCAGACTGACAATAACAGATCTAATTATGTTCCTCCTCCTCCTCGTTATACTTCAGTAAATTAGTGAAGTGCCTAAGACACTTCCAAATGTTAACTTGATATTCTGGACTTAAAATGTGTTTCATTCTTTGTTACCTTGGCAACAGAATAAATAGATCTTTGTGCCCACCTTGTGAACATGCAAGAGGTATCTACCAGTAACTATTTTTTAGAAACAGAATTCTGGACAAGACCAGTTTTTAATCTGGTTAAGACAACAGAGGTAGCTCATTACAGAATTTGAAATGGTGTCTTACAGTAACCGAATGCCAGCAGAGTAGCATTGGAGACAGAACAATTTCCTCCTTCTCTACACTCTTTGTGTTTTTCAAATTTGCTCCAAGTTCTCAGGTGACCCTCTAGCAAATGTTATGGAAGCAAGGGAAATGACACAGGTGAGTAGGAGAGGAAGGAAAAATGTCTGTTATGAGAATGGAGGTCCACTTGTGCAAACATTTGAATAACATTAATTGTTAATAGCATTACCTAGAGAACTTTGTAAGTAAAAAAATCATTCTTCTGGTTCTTTTAAGAACAAAATCATTGCATATGTCATAAGCATTAGCTGAGTTCAAACCTGAGATTTATATTGATCTGTCTCTGTAAAGTACATACTTTCTATGTATTTAGTTCATAGTTAGCTATATTAAGCATCTGGTTACAGAGGCAGCATTCATTTCTCTCAATCACAGCCGAACATCCAACACACTGATTATATTAGTAGAGTACACTTTACATTTACATTACAGTTACCTTCTTTTGCATTTAACAAAGCCAAATCCTTTAATGTTTTATGTGTTTAGCAAAAAAGAGAGATTTTCTAAAGTAGGCAAGAAAGCTTTAAAAAAAAAAAGGTCTAATCACATTACTGTAGAAAATTCTCTTTATGATCGCTCTAATTTGTATGTGTCAAAGAAGTTCTAAGAAAACCTGAGTTTAAATATGCATTACAAATCCAGTAATGCAAAAAAGAGGGTCCTAGATAAATACGCCATCATTGTATGTAATTCTTTGACTGCACTATTAGTTAATCATATACTCTCAACCCAATTTCACATCCTGCCTGCACTTTATATACCGCCCACAGCAATTACCATGCAGATATTATGGAGAATTTCTTCTGCCCTCCCTCCTTCTGAAACATTATCATTAGAAGATCATTTAGATTTAGATTTTTAAAGGCAGCCCACTGAAGAAGTTATACTTTGGAGTATCATGTGGACTTTTTGTTTGTTTGCTTTATTAAAAGGCATTGTAAAAGACATGCTAATGTCAGAACACGTCTGATATTTCCAGTGCTACAAAATGCAAATGAGGAATGAACCATTTCCCCCACTCATTTATTAGAGGGAGTCCTTTGACATGAAAGGCTGAAGATTTACCAAGACTCAGCTCATTAGCTGCACTCATCAAACACAGATTCCTTTCACCATGTGTGACACATCTAGAGATTTAAGAGCACAACCTGCAATTCCTTTTCCCTCAAAAGGGGCATATCTTAAATATCAGAGAGCAAAAATAGATGTTATCCTAATCTTGCCTGATAAGGCACTATGATTTGCCAACTATTCATTAAGGCCCAGTAGATTCTGTTTTCAGTGAAAATGTATTTCAAACTTAAATACAAGGAAAGAAGCTTAAAGATGTAGCAAAAATATAGACAATTGTCTGCCTTCCGGGTTCTTCAGAAATTCAGCTTCCATTGATATCCAGTCAGTGTGGCTAATGGCAAGGATGGCAGTCTAAATCTTCTGGAATTTGGAACCTTGAGTAGTGTACATGTACCTATCAGGAAAGTAATTGAATAAATAAGAACAGTGGTCAATTCAGGAAATAGAAACCAACCAAACTTATGTGGGAAATGTGGCAAATTGAAGACAGCTCAGTGAAAGCAAAGCCAATGACCGTGGCAAAGGACAAGGAACTGATAAGTAGACCAGTTCTCTGAAAATTCTCCAGATGGCAGATCCTTATGAAGAGACCACAAATTTTCTAAAGATCTGAACACAAAGAACCAATGGGTTTAGCCATCCTGCTCACTGCAAATGCTTTTAAATGACATTAAGTTCACAACCTCACTCATTTTTGGAAATTGGTCATTCAGTTATAAGTCATTAGAGACCTTCAGACAAACAAGTTTGGAAATGCTAGATGAAAAATACTGCCTTCAATCCTGAATGAAATGAATGTTTAATCATAAGATTACAAATTTAAAAAAATTAAATGAGCAACAAAAAGTTAAATAAGTTTTTGGTATAAACAAAGGGTCCAAAGAAAATTGGACTGAGATGTTTGCAATAAAATTTTTGAATTAATTATAAAGAACAAATAGTTTCTTGTAGAAAATAGATTCTGTTTTGGGTTTTATAAAAAATAGATAATCAATAGCAATTTCATAGTTTAAAAAACTGGATACTAAAGAAGATTAAAGTGTTTAGGTAGAGGAAAGAGAGAGGAAACTCTCTAAAATGTACAAAGAGTTATAACTATAAAAATACTAAAGGAGACTTTTAAAGAGTAGTAGAAAATAGTAGCCCAGATATGAATGTCTGTAACAATATTGATCTATGGATAGACTAAAATATGTTATTGAAGAAATGATAGCTGTAGAACAAATTTTATCTGATGAAAGAAATGATATTAAAAGTAGATTTACAACTGATAGGACAAGAGAATAACTAGAAAATAATATTTCCCTGGATCTACAGCTAAGTTTTTAAAATTAAATTTTAAATTTTTTAAAAGAATTATAAACAACAAATGGAGAAAATGATGTGGATGGTTTTTTTCTACTGGATTTACAAAGGAGGCTTGTTAAAGCCTTGAAAAACTTTGCAATGGGAGAACAAAGAAATGAAATCAAATCCTATGACAACATTTGAATGAACTAAAGTAGGGCTCCCCAAACCCCAGTCCATGAACTGGCACAAATCTGCATCATGCCAACAACCAGGCTGCACAACCAAGCAAAGCACCATCTGTGGGATGCAGGCACATGAAACCATACATCCCTCCAGTCCATGGAAAAACCTTTCTCCACAGAACCAGTCCCTGGTACCCAAAAGGTTGGGGGTGCAGCAATGAACTAGAGATCAAAACTGCTAGAAGAAAGGAATATTTTTAATGGACTTTCTGCCCCAGGATTGAGAAGATGGTGGTTCATGGATTTGTTTATTGATAAGAAATTGGATAGGGTTAAAGAGATAAATGCGTGTAATCTCAGTTCAATCCTTTATTGTCAATGCACAACATGTGTGCAGCGAAATTGAATGTAATCTTAGAGGGGTGGAGTATCTTTAAATTTATTCTTGTTGTAATGATGGTTGGAAGTCACTTACTTTTATATTTCTTTTCTCTTTATTATATTTTTACTTTTCTTTTTCTTCCATCTCTTTTTTTCTTTTGCACTTTCTACTCCTTCTTTCTATTCTTCTTTCTTTAAGTTTAGGATGCATTAGATTTTAGTATTATTAGTGAATCTGTGTATGTTTTTGTGTGTATACACAGTGTATGCATTTTGACTGTGATAGTACATTATATGGACTGAATATGCATATTATAACATATAGTATGTTTATATAGAGAGTGTATATGTGTGTTTGTGCATGTGTATGTTTATATACACATACATACAAACAGTCAGAGAGGAAATAGCTTAGTTTTAAACAAGGAATTGCAGTTACTTCCTGGACCATGGAAATGTTCGCATGATCAACAAAGCACTACTGTGTTTTCACAGCATCATTAGACTTCTGCAGCTAATTAATTTCAGACTCAGCTCTGAAATGCTTTCATGCTGAAGCTGCAAAGTGTAGAGTTTCCCTCTGAATTCTCACCTTATCCCATCTCCTGACTCCTAATTCCACTCATCCTAATAAAGTCAAGATGTCATGGCATCTCAACGTTGTTTCAAATTGCTTTTTAAACTGCATGGTTCTTCCTCCCTGCTGAAGGAAAGGCACCAAAGTGACTCGCCATCAGTTTATCATGCTTCTTGAACTGGTTGTATGGTTTCCTCCTTCATGAAAAACCAAAAACACAGCACAGCAACCAGGGGAATTGTAGGGGGTGAGCAACTGGGTAGAAGGCTGTTTTTATGCAGTATATAAATTTAATAAATAAATAAATAAATATGCTTTTTCCTTGGAGTGTCAATGTGGCTTGCAGTACTGAATGTTGCATAGAAAACCATATGACAGGATGGAAGGTGGTGCTAAAAATGTCTCTGAATGTTTGGAGAGGGGCAAAACCTGTTGACCTTGTGGAAGTGTCCTTTGTCAGTTTAAAGCAGGGTTGTCAAACTCACATCGTCACATGATGTATCGCAACTTTTTCCTCCTTCATGAAACTGGGCATAGGCATGGCCATCGTGTGACACATCCAGGCCGTGGGCTGCGAGTTTGTCAGCCTTGGTTTAAAGAGTCCATTAGAATTAGAGACATGGACTGCTTCTATCATTCTGCAATTCACTAAGCTGAATTGCTGGATCATCAGATGATCCCAGTACTTGTGAGATCCGGGAGATCTCTCTATCTTTTCAGCCTTCCAGAGAGCTATGAAGAACTGGCTTTTCCTTCAAGCATTGGGCTAGCAAGGCTGTTTAGTCTGGTGATTGGGCTGGGGCACTTCCATTTTTATCCGTGTTTTTATGTCTTGTTGTGAGCCTCCAAGAATCATTATTAGAAAGGCAGCCATGTAAGCCCTATAAATAAATAACTCATGTCCTTATTCAGCCTCAGGAGCCATATTACAATTAGAGACATGGATTGCTTTTGTTATTTGATTTCCACTAAGCTGAACTGCAAGATGATCCTCTGATCCCAATAATACAACACTAAAGCACAATAGAAAGCCAGATAACAGCTTCTGCTTTGGGCAGGAATGAAGAGGTTGTGTCTAATGTGTCTCACCAATGTTTTCAGACACAATCTCTGGCCCAGCACGATGCTAAACACATTGCATGCCGATGCTCTCCAGTGGCTGCTCTGCAGCATCCTAATTCAAAACTGACTAAGAAAAACAAAAGCTGTTAACCGGTCATTTCATATGAATCGACCATAAGTGCCGTGATGCACATGTCATCACCTATTTGATTTGAAAAGTTTCATTATACACCAGATGCCATTTGAAAGCTTTGGATTACAAAATAAATGACAAGGATGGTATCAGAACAGCAGGAATTCTGGGACAACATATTGCATTTTTCTCTAACGTAGCAAGAAGGATAAAAGGAATGCAAAGGCATCTTGCCTCTTTTCAAAGCATGACTTTATAATTTTAGCTCCTGGGCTTTAAGAGTTCTTGTTTATTAAGTAATATTGTGACTTCAAAAATCGAGTTCTAGCAAATGATCACAATGAATCAAGGGATATTTAAATTATATCTACAGTATATCCTATTTTTTATCAAGGGAATAACAGAAAAATTTGTCAGAAACTACTGACAAAACCTCCACAATCAGCTTCTTAGTGAGAGATTGACTCCATCCAAATGAACAGGAAGGAGTACCAGAACAGTTTGGGGCACACTGAATTTGCGGAAGCTACTTCATTTCTGTTGCACTATACATTTCTGAAGTTGCTTCTTGGAGATGGCATCTAAATTGATCCCTGGTCATGATCCGTCTTTTATCTGGACTCCTTGTTCCTGGTCTCATCTCCAAAACTTTCCCTTCATCTCATTGCTTTGTAGTTGTGATTGGCTTGAGGTGGCTGCCCATCATCCAGGACAGTCATTCATTAAAAAAATTCTTAGAATGAGGGGTCCTTTGTGCTCTCTGAGCTTGCTTATTTTCTTGCAGATATTTCATTACTCTAACTAGTAACATAATCAGTGCTAGTTAGTAGGCCTCTTTGCTGTCAATTTATATTCTGATGACTTGCTTGTCTGTGTGGGTGGGAATGGTCTTACAGATTCTTTAGTTGGGCTGTTTACTGATGACTCTTAGATAGTTTCTTGATTGGGGTATTGATTACTTGATTATTGGTCTGAAGTTAACTTTGGAGTTAATCTATGCTGATCTGATACTGATTTACTGGTGGAGAGGTGCTGGAATCTTTTTGTCCTCTTTTGGGCTGGTTGATTGTCACTTTTGCATGGTCTATAGATGTTGTTAATGCCTATGTGTCTGTTGATGGTTGATTTGTCAGAGTAACCAGGCTTCTAGAAATTCTCTGGCATTTTTGGACTTGGCCTGATCTAGGACTGTCCCTTTTTCCCAATTGAAACTATGGTTAAATCTGTCTATATGTTGTGAAACTGAAATTTTTTTGTCATATCTTCCAACTGCCAGTTGGTGTTCATGGATCCATTCTGCCAGTTTTCTGCCTATTTGTCCTACATAGTGGTTGTTGCAAATCTTACATTGTATGTTGTAGATGATCATGGTTTTTTTCTTCTGGGGTTGCTCAGTCTTTTGGTTTGCTTAGGATGTTTTGAAGAACTTTAGTTGGCTTGTGTGCTACACTGAATTCATGTGGTTGTAGTTCTGTTGGTAGTTTCTGAGATATTCTTGATGTATGGCAGTGTAATTCTTTCTAGGTTTGTGTTAGTTGTGGGTTGAGCGGTCAGGGACTTTTTGATAAAATTGTGTGGATATCCATTTTGTTGGAATGTGTTGTATAGATGCTCCATTTCCTTTTTCTGTTCTTCTGAATTGCTTCATTGTGTTTGGGCTCATTTAAATAAAGTCCTTACATAGCTTCTCTTGCGGGAGGTTGTTGCTTTGGTAATGGACCATCTGGTTAGTATGGGTGTTTTTTTTGTAGACTTCCATTTCTTGTTTGCCATTGTGGGCCTTGCTGATCAGGATGTCCAGGAAGGGTAGCAAGTTGTTTTATTCTTCTCTAATAAACTGGACTTCTTTAAAAATGTTATTGATGGCCCTGTGGGTGTTCTCTAGTTGATCCATTTTTATTATGATTAAGGTCTCATCTACATATCTGATCCATATTTTCAGTTGTATTTGTGTAAGTGCTATGGGTTCTAGAAGAGGTTCATGATGACCTGTCTTGGAATGAATCTATATCTGCATTTTCAGATCACAATGTGTCTCTTTAATGAATTATTTTTAATAAGATACTAAAAATTTCTATCCTAAAGAAAGTGTACTCAACCTAGATCTCAGCATTGTCTATATAAAGTTTAAAATTTGTATTCTACCATGCACTAGCTTGGCTTTAGAAAGGATTTGGTTAATCTTGGAAGTTAAGCAGGGTCAATTAGGTTATTACTTTAATTCCCACCAAAACTGGGAATAAAAAACACCCCAAAGCCAAAAAAAATGATAAACCACTTTGCAGTGCTGCCAACGAAACTGCATGAATATAGTCCCTAGGAGTTGAATACAGATCAAGGACATCTTTATCTTTTACAAACACAATTCTTTGCATTTAAGTGTCAGATTTGATTTTCAGAATATCATTTTAAAACTCTTCGCAATCTTTCTCAGCACAGCATAGGAAGAATATCTAATCCTCTGTTTGAAGCAGTAGTTCTAAGCTGCTTGCTGGTAGCCGACCAACATGGAATAGAAGCAGTATTGCTATCTTTTCTTTTTTTAAAAAAATATCTTTATTTATGCACAGTGGAAGCAAATAAATACAATTCTCAAGCTGCTTTAAATTTGACTATAGCGTTTAGAGTAGGAGGAGGGCCAGGGTGATTACACTCCAATAGATTCTCTATTCCAGCTGGTCCTTCTCTTGCCAAATCTCCCTTAACAACTTTTCTAGATAAGAGATTCCCAACTTCCAAAGGACTCATGTTAAAAGAGTTTAATCCTCTCACTCTTCTGCTAGTTCTGATTAAGAACCTATCCCTCTGCTCTCAGGAATTTGGATTAATTACCAGACAGTTAGCTGAGCTTTTGGGATTCATTTACCTCCTGAGAAAGCATTTAGCTAACGATTATGCTGCATTTTAGCAACTTTCCAGAAGAGGCCCAGACACTGGAAAACATAAATATTTCAGCCAACAGGCATCTTTTATTCAATAAGCTTCAATCTGT
Organism: Myanophis thanlyinensis; assembly: GCA_017656035.1. NCBI lineage: Eukaryota > Metazoa > Chordata > Lepidosauria > Squamata > Homalopsidae > Myanophis > Myanophis thanlyinensis. The sequence continues at coordinate 504 of JAEANM010019856.1, read as the reverse complement.
AAATGAACATTGAACTACAACATGGAAATATACATAGGCAATAATCAGTTAGCAACCTACAAGAACAGTTATAATCAATTTTACACGGAATCATGCCCATAAAAAGAATAATGCATATCATCTCAGATATTATTTAAATACATTTAAGATCATGCCTGACTAATGTCTTATGAATAATCATAAAGAAGCTATACTCACATCTTCCCTATTTTTCTTCCAGAAAGGGGGGGGGAATCAAGGCTCCTCAGAGCCTAATTTGCAATCTCATAGGAGCTATGCTGATCAACCTTGATGGACACTGGTTGTTAGATCAACAAATTTACTAAGCTATTTTGTTTTTACAAATGCAAATTAGTTTAGTTTAGGAAGCAACATCTAGTGACATTACTTTGACTTTGAATACTGTCTTCGTGCATGAGTCTTTATTATTTGAAATTCACCTTCAGAATACAATGAAAGGAGTAACTAGGAATATCTAGCCCAATATTTATTTATTTATTTATT
>JAEANM010019855.1:0-12254 GCA_017656035.1 Myanophis thanlyinensis | reverse complement strand
GGAGAGGCAGAGACACAAAGGCTTCCACAAATGCCCCTGATAGTTGGGGGACCTGCCTAAGGAGCCCCTATTTTACCCAGCCCGAGGCCTCCCCCCACCCCCACCCCTCTCTCTCTCTCGCCACAGCCAGAGATGCAAGGGAGGCGGGCTGGGAGGCAGGGAAGGGTGGTGTCCTCCCCAGAGCAAGCCCCACCACCGCTTCCACAGAGGAAATCAACCCTGCTGCCTTGGTGGCCACCTTCCCTCCTCAGACAGGCCTGGGTCTCTCCCGAGGGCTGAGGGTCCAGCTCAGGAGGGCAGAGGGGTCTCTGAGACCCCCTCCCTGGGTGGCAGCCCCACCCACCCCCATAGGCTCAACTTCTCAACCCCCCTCACCCGCATGTGTGGGTGTGTGTGTGTGCATGTGTGAAGGCACGCCAAGGAGCCACTCACCGTCCCTCCGCCGCATCCCAGCGCTCCCTCCGCCGCCGCCTCTTCTTTGTTTTGCTCCCCTCCCCATCCCCTTCCCCCTCCCCCTCCCCCTCCTGTGTTTCCGCTTTCGCCCTCTCAACCGCCCCCCCACCCCACCTCCCCAAGTAGCACTTTTCCGGCCGCATGAGGAGGGAAAAGAGCGGCTGTCCTAAAAGCGTCACGAAAGGTCTTCTTTTTTCCTTTTTTTTCCATTCCCCTCAAATTCCATTTGATGAGGGGAATGGTGGGGGCGAGCTTTTCTCTGCGAGCCAGATGAAATGCTCAAAAGAGCCACACCTGGCTCACGAGCCATAGGTTCCCGACCTCTGCAATAGATGGATGGAATTACTACAAATGTCCTAAATGATCTGTTTGATTGTATAAGCTGTAGTGGGACATGCATACAAGAAGTGCAGAAATGAACATTAAAATAGTTTTTAAAAAGCAAATCTATAGAACAGAGGCCCCCACACACTGAGCTACCCACTTTACTGGGCTGCAGCCTGTTTGAACTCAGGCCATGGGAGACATGGGCAAGCATGTGTGAATGAATTTCCACTTGTGTGAGCAGAGGACACCTGTGCTTATGCATGAAACTACATTTGCACACAAGTGACCTTTGATCACACAAGTGGAGCTTCATATGTGAGCACAAACACTTTCTGATGAAATGCCCATCACTCACAAGAGTGGAGCTTTGCATGTGAGTGCCTGCCTTTGCTTGCGTGTGAAGCTCTATTCACATGAGTGGAGGGAGCATGCCCCCGCTGCTCACACAAATGGAGCTGTGCATATACATGGGCCTGCTACTCACATGCCTCTCCCACTGGAAAAGTTGGAGACCACTACTATAAAAGTCAGAAAAACTGAAACAATTTAAATGCTATTCAAAAAGCAAAAGATTTCTATCTTTTGTTCCACTCACAGCATCCAACTGCAACATTTTGTAGCTTACATTTCTTTTCTTTCATTATTCAAAACTAATGCTTCTAAATATAGCTATTATAATCAAAACAATGTTTTCTAAATTATAAGAAACAGATCCTTCCTTCTTGACAAAACAATAGTAATGCACTTTCTATTCTTTGCTAAACAATCTCTTAACTTTAACACTGCTTAACTATCCTCTGGAAGATGCTTTCAAACTGATTTCAAAATGGCTACATTTTCTTTATAACATGCATTAGGTTCCATTACTAGTTGGCCACATACAGAATATTGGTGGAGATGTCAAGTTTCCTTCTAAGGCTGCCATGTTTAATATTTTCCCCTGCTACTTTACTTTACAGCTGGAATGTTATAATCTTTTGTGAGTTAATGTGAGATGTTGCTAGAAATGTGGATTACAAAATTATTTTAATACTATTAACTGCATTTTAGGTATCATTTTCTTCTGTCTTTTTATGGTAGCAGCTTCCTGGAGGAAGAATGTGTAATTCTTTATTGAATTTATTGCCTTAAATTTTGTAAAGTTATGTATCAAAGTCAATAACATATTTTGGAAGTTGGTAGCTACAACATGGGTTATGTGCAATTTCCCCTTTAAACTACTAGAAAATCAACAGCAATGGCAACAAAGACCTTAAAGGAAACCAGCTACTCCTTTTTGCCTCTTCTCCATTATGTGTAGTTTTATAAGTGTCTTTACAAGTCATATATCTATATATGCGTGCCTGTACAGCTATGCAACATTATGGTGACATTTATGTTGTATCAATTTTGCAGACTCTAAGTGGCTTAGAAAAGCACAGAATAAAATCAAACAAAATAATAAAAACAATCACAAGTTAAAAAGCAACATCAGCTGGGCTACTCATGCTGGGCTTCTCAACCAGGATATTATAAACTTTATTCCATTCTTCAGTCCCCAAACTTTCTTCAACATAACTTATGATGGAAATGTCCAACTTAGCTTGGGGAAGTTTGAAGTTTTATTTGATTTATATACTGCCCCCTCTCCCTAGGAACTCGGGATAGAGTGGGACACACTATTTCATAGGAGACTTGTGCCACGTATAAAGTTCACCGTTTTCCCAACTGGCAGAGAGTGTACTGTGCATACTAGATTAGATTCTATCTAAAAAGGCAAGAGATACCTAGGGTCAAAGCCATATAGAGCTTTCAATTTTATAACCACCACCTTGACTTGGAAGTGGATTGACAGTCAATGCAATATTAGAAAGCCAGGTTAGGATAGTTGTTAAAGTGCTGGGCTAAAAACCAGGAGTCTGTAAGTTCTACTCTTACCTTAGAAAAAGCAGCTGGGCCAGTCACTTTCTTTCAGTCCTAAGAAGGAGGCACGACAAACCACTTCTGAAATCTTGCCAAGAAAATTATACAGGCATTCATGTGCATATACAGAGAGAGAGAGAGAGCGCTCCCAAAACAAAAATATTACTTTTATGTAGCATATAGCTAAACATAACGTAACATAATATAACATAACATAACCCATTATCAGATAAACATTTCATTGTCTCCCAAGATGGTCCACATCGAATTATGAGTTTAAGAATAAAAATTTCCCTGGTCCATAACCTTATATATCTATATATTTTATATGTTATTACAGGAACTCATGCCTCTCCACAAAACAAGTGTAAAAAGATGTAGATTCATGCATAGCTCCAACTCAATAGAGAGTACCCTCCTTCCTATACAGCCATTTATGAATACCCATGACATACTCAAGTTACAGAATAAAGAAAAATAATTCAGGAAAAAATAAATTAAGCCCCTTGAGCATTTAATTGGAGGAACTCAAATTCTGAAAATTGTAAATAATGGAAGTGCACAGGATTTAAAAAGCATCCTTTGCTGTTGCAGATATTCAAGCGAAGCTCCAACACCTTCAAAGCTATCACAGTTTTTTTAAAAAGCCAATTTTTTTGATTATTTTTAAAAAATATTATTTGACTGATGCTTATGTAGATAAGTAATTTAACATTGTTATCACTTGTTCCTATGACCTTTTTCATATTTCAAATAATCTAACTCATATAAACCAGGCTACAGCTATTTTTCATCATAAAGCAAAAGATCACCTAGCGATTGGATTAATCTCCTTATAGAATTTGTTTATGTGTGTCATTCTTGCTAATTTCTTAGAATTTTCAATAAGCTCTATATTTTTTTTTAATTTCTTTTTCTGGTTGGTTTTGAAACAAATTGTATTATTGTAATGGAAGATAATATTAGGTTGTAGGTTCTCTTCCATATATATTTTCCATCTTTATAGCCTTCCAGGCATCCCTGTTTTTTGAACTGAATAAAAATCCCATGAGAAGGGTTATTTTCATGGCATCTTTGTTTGAGATTGAACTGTAATTGGTGAAACAAGAAGACTGTAAATCACAAGAATGTTTGTACAATAAAACCCTAACCCCTTGGTCAGCCTGGAATGAAAACAAATGGAAAACCTCTGTATGATAATGTTGACATTAAAAAAAATCCTGGAAAAAATTCTATTGAAATAACTGGAACTTATTTCTTAAAAAACATGTACAAAATTGCTTTGTTAATATCTTTTTTTCTTAGTGCCATCTGGAAACTGTTGGAGAATTTATGTTGTATCTTAACTATCTTTTTTCTGTTCCTTCTGTATATGATAGCAGAATGTGATCGTTTATTATGAAATCTCAAGCAACATCTGAAGCAATTCTGTTAGATTCAGTGGAATAGAACTCTTGTACTAATTGACATTTTAAGTTAAATGTATAATGTGTCTAAACTGATCATATATATCTATTTACAATGTGATAAAGTTTTCCTGAAATGTATTTTGAAATGATTGGTGTCAAGGATTCTAGAGTTTAGGGTTACTTCTGTATATACATAATTATCAGGTGAAGAGGCATTAGTCTTACCTGATATGCTCCTTCTTGTTGTGAAGAGAGACAATCCAGAGGATAGGTACTTCTGTGCCTTTCTGAGTCTATGGCTGAGTTCTGAGAAGTATAAAAGGCCCGCCCCTTCTGCCTTACTCCCAGCTTCTACGAAGTTTTACGAGATGAGGTTCTTCTCCAGTATTATTGTCCACTCCCACGCTCAGGACCAGACAGTCCTTTCAGGCAGGACTGGATTGTCTGTCTTCACAACAAGAAGGAGCATATAAGGTAAGACCAACACCCCTTCTCCGTTACTGTAGAGAGACAATCCAGAGGATGTGACATACGAAAGTTGTCTGCCCATAAGGGAGGGAGTTACTCTGGTCCTGGTGTCACTGATTGGAGTGGATCTGTTGTAGTATGCAGCACCCAAATGTTGCTTTGGCCAAAGCATAAGCATCTAGACGATAGTGATGAATAAAGGGCGATGGAGAGGCCCAAGTCACTGCCTGGCAATTCTCATTGATAGAGGCCTGCATTGCCCAGGCTGCTGACATAGCTGCACTCCTGGTGGAGTGGGCCGTAATGCAGTCAGGTGCTGGTAGATGTTGGAATTCATAGGCTGCAGAAACGCATGACCTCAGCCATTGACCAGTCATGCTAGAAGACACCTTGTTCCTGACGCTTGTTGGTTGGAACGAGACAAAGAGAGCCTCCATTTTCCGAATGGAACTGGTCCTTTCCAGGTAAATCCTTAGTGACCACTGGACATCTAGTGTGTGTGACTTGCTTTCCAGGGTGTGGGATGGTCGAGGGCAAAGGTCCAGTAGTATAAGCTCCTGAGCCCTATGGAATGAAAAGTTGACTTTGGGAATAAATGTTGGATCCAAACAAAGTACTACCCTATCCAGATACACAGAGATCCTGCCAAATGGATAAGGCCAATAGTTCTGAAATACGTCGTGCTGAAGTAATCACAGTCAAGAAGGCGACGTTGAGTCAGAAGTCTCAAGGATGCCTGTTGGAGTGGCTCAAATGGCTTCTCAGAGAGGGCCCATAACATGAGTGGTAATTCCCAGGATGGGTAGCCGTGCACTACCAGGAGCCTCAGGTTCTTCACTCCCTGGAGGAACTTACATACCATGGGGTGTTGCAAAAGAGGCCCAGAGCAGTCACTGTCCAGAGCTGATGAATATGGCTGCCACCTACCTACAAAGTGTATTGGGGGCTAGGCCCCTGTCGAGCCCCTGTTGGAGGAAGTCAAGCACCATGGGGAGCAATGCTATAGATGGGTCCAAATTCCTGGTGGAGCACCACCTGGAAAACGACTTCCAGGTGGCTTCATAAATTCAGTTGGTGGATTGCCAGCGCGAAGCCTGTATTGTCTTGATAACCTTGGGAGAGAACTGTGACTGGGTTAGGTTGCGTTGTTCAATCTCCAGACAGTTAGTTGTAGCCACTGGGGCTCTGGGTGTTCCAATGAACTCTGACTATCACGGATGGAGGGATTCTCCAGGATTGGCCTACTGTCAGGTTGACAAGGTCGGTGAACCAGGGTCTCCGCAGCCAATGTGGCTCCAGTAGTAGAAGTTCTGCCCTCTCCTGAAGCATCTTTTGGATGACCCTCAGAATCAGAGGGAGGGGCTGGAAGACATAGAGAAGCCCCCTGGGCCATGGGCAGTGAAGAGCATCCATGTCCTCCGCTCCCATGCTGGGAAACCTTGAAAAATACCTGGGTAGCTGTGCATTGTGAGGAGTGGCAAACAGGTCTGCTACTGGGCACCCAAACCTCTCTGATAGCTCCTGGAACAAGGTCTGGTGTAGTCATCATTCGTTGTGATTCACGGTGGCTCTACTGAGCCAGTCAGCCCACACATTCAACACTCCTGGGATGTGCTGGGCCTTGATGGACCTGAGAAATTGTTCCACCCAGAGGCCTAGGCAGGTGGCTTCCTGCATCTTAGCTCTTGATCTGGTGCCTCCCTGTCTGTTAACATGAGCCTTGATGGCTATGTTGTCCATTAGTATGAGGACATGTTGATTCGTTACTTCGCTGTGGAACTCTAGTAGCATCAAATGAATTGCTCATAATTCCAGCCAATTGATGCTGTGGTTCAGTTCATAAGGAGATCACTTTCCTTGAGCCATGTTGTGATGAAGGTGGGACCCAAGCCAAACAGACTGGTGTCTATTGTGATGACTACTCGCTCAGGATCCCTGAAAGGACACCTTCTGTGCATGGCCTGGGAGGTCCACCACCGGAAAGAGGACAGGATCTCGAGGGGAACAAGAACCTTGATATGGAAATGGCTGCTGCCTGTCCTTTGATGAGGCAGAAGGAACCATTGGATTGGCCTGGCATGTAGTCGTGCCCACGGAACAATGTCTATGCAAGACACCATTTGTCCCAGAAGTTGATATGGCCAAGGAAACCCTTTTGTCTCTGAGGATGCGATTGATCAGCTCTTTGAGACTTGCTTTCTGATCAGGGGACAGGTAGACTGTACAGGCTCAAGTGTCAATAATCGCCCCTAGATGCTGAAGATGAAACATGGGAACCAGATGGTTTTTGGGCACATTGATGGAGAACCCATGCTGCTGAAAGGTGCACATTGCTAACTGCAAGTCCTCCTTTGCTGTGGCAGTCTATGAGGACAGGATTAGAATGTCATCCAAGTAACACTGGACTCAAATTGGAAGGGCGCGGAGGTGAGCTGCTAAGGCTGTTAATATTTTTGTGAATACCCTGCGGGTGGATGAAAGATTGAAAGGGAGGACCTGATACTGGTAGTGTTGGTTGGCGTAGGTGAAGTGCAGGAACCAGTGGTGAGACATGTGAATGGGGATGTGCAAATAGGCCTTTGTGAGATCTATGGATGTGAGAAGATCTCTGATTGAGGCCAAGATGTAGCAGAGCAAGTACATTTTGAAGAGATGATAACGAGACCTTATTCAGGCATTTGAGATCGAGGATTGCTCTCCAAACTGCAGAGGCTTTGGGAATGCAAAACAGGATAGAATAAAACCCATGACCTCTTTGATCTGCTGGAACATGTTGAATAGCCTTGATGTCAAAGAGATGTTGTATAGCTGTCCCCATGAGGGCATGTCTGGAGATGTCCTTGGAGACTTTGCATGCCAGGAATCTTGACGGGGGTGAAGACTGGAACTCTAGGAGACCAAACCCAAATGTCTGATGTAGTCCCATTGGCTGGCAAAACAGGCTAACCGGCCACCAATGGGATCCATTATCAATTAGATCTTCTGAAGGGACAGTTCTTGCCTCCTTGAAAGGATCCTCGTGGTTGGGATGGTTGCCCTCTCCAGTAGGGTTGTCTGTCCTGCTGTTGATTAAAGGGACAGTGATTTGATCCCGACGGTCCTTCTTGCTGACAAAACAAAGGTTTTCTGTAAAAGGGAAAGGAGCAAAGAGAGGAGACCTGAAAGCCAGATGACATCTGCCTTGATTTGCTGTCCTTGGTGTCCACCACTACAGGCTCCAGTGCCTCACTGAATAGCTTGTCTCCCTTGAAGGGGGCCGCTGCTAGATGCCACTTGTGTTTGGTGTCAGCGGGCCATTGACATAGCCACAGCATTCTCCTGGTGGAAACTATTGAGCTGATGGGGTGGGCCATGAATTTAGCTGCGTGGAGTGTAGTGTCTGCAGAGAGTTCCACTGCTGTGACCAGTTTGTTGATGTCTTGGTGAAGGCGAAGATCCGATTCTGGAATCCTAGCCTGGAGTTGTCTGAGCCAGAGCAGAGATGCTCTGGTAAAGAAAGAAGCTGTCATTGAAGCCTTGACAGCCCAGGCAGCTGCCTGGTGTCCTCTACAGAGCAGCGGCTCAGATTTTCTATCCTCAGGCTTGAGTGCATCTTCCACCTGTGTAAGCAGGACGTTAGCTGAGGCTAGAGCCACCACAGGGGCGTCCACTGTCGGGGGTTGAAGTGTGGAATTCAATCTGGCTGCTATGTTGTAAAGGCAGCATTCCGTTGACACTGGAGGAGAGCAGGTGACTGGTGCAACCCACTGCCTTTGGATGTCCAGAAACATTTGTGGGGCAGGAACTTCCTCTGCCTTGGCAGTGTGCTCTGAGAATAGGAGTTGTTCAGCTCCTTTGATCTTGGAAGTAGAAGTTTCACCTTCCCTCGCAGTCCTCCCTTGTTGCATGATGGCCTTGGCCTTATTAAGGAGGGTCTGGAATAAGGCTGGGTGAAACAGGCCTGATGTAATCGGAAACTCTGGTTGAGGATCTTCATCTGCCGAAAGCAGAAGAGCCTCCTCCCCTGACTGAGGAAGACTGTTTTCAGAATCAGCAGAGGAACCTTGTTCCCAATAATCCAATGTGTCATATCAGGGAGGACAATGAGAGCTCCACCAGTGAGCGTTCTTGGACACATCTGAAAGAAGTGGATTGCTGAATCAATGCATCTTCCAGGGGTTTCTGCTTCATAGCCTCTGCAATGAGCATTTTCACTTGAGACAGGAAAGGTTCCTGTAAGGGTTCAGGATGGGGCCCCTTCAATGAAGGAGGACATGAAGTCACCGAAGGTGACTTGCTCTGTGGAAGAGCATCTTTGTTTAGTCCATCAGATGGGGAAATGGGAAAGGGTCTTCCTGGATTCCCAGAAGTGTCCTCTGGTTTCTCTGTAGAATATTCTGGAATCGAGCCTCCTGTAACAACAGGGGAGGCCAGGTTTCTGTCCTGGTCACATGAGGAAAGGTCCAGAATAGGAGGATCCTTTCTGGTCTTGGTGTGGCTCCCCAAGGATCTAGCTACTTGCTTCTCCAAGGCCCTCAGGCATCTGAGAGCATCCTTCTCCTCCACTTTGGATGCCTTTTTGGCCTTCTTGACGAAGGACTCCGACTGTTTAGAGGCCTGAGAAGATGTGTTTTCTCTTGGCCATGCACTTTTGATGAGTGAGGTTCTCCTTGTTGGTGTCAGGAGGAGCTGCTGAAGGATCCATGCTGCCTAAGAGGGAAGGCAAAATTATAAGAGGTGGAAGAAAAATTCCCAGAACCAGAATTCATACTGACCCAGAGTATGTGTAAACCAGAAACCCCAGAAACCATGGATCACCAGTCCTGGCCTAGAAACTAGGGGCCCAGGAAAAAGGATCTGATCCACAGAGTGTCAGACATCCCTTCCTGAATTGCTGAGATGATTGTAGCTGTGAGAAATCAGCAGCTTAATCAGACCTCTTGTAGACTGCCAAGAGACTGGATCAGGAGGAAGAAATAATAGGAAACCAAGGGAAGAAATTCCCTAATCCTCGTGCTTTGGGATGCCCAAAAACCTGGAGCCATCCAGACTTATCCCAAGAGGTGGGGAGAATCTCAATGTCTGGTATCCAAAATAGTCAGGCCTGAAACACCTCCTGTCCTGCAGGTTGGACAAGCCTGCAAGGAATAGGTTTGAAAACAAGGCCTGAAAGGCCTGCTAAGGTGTGGCTTAATCCCCCAGCCAGGAAACGAAAGCAAAAGTCATTTGCCCTGGCTATTTTGCCACTTGAATCTTGTGGCCTATTAAGGAGAAATGCAGAAATGCTGCTCTTCTTTATTCCCTCCCCTCCTTGCATCCTCCTCTCCCCCCAGCAACAACACAAGTGGGGGAGAGAGAGAGAGAGAGGGCAATAGAGAGGGGGATCCCTACACCAACCCCCCTTCCCAGGAGGCTCATTAGCCCTAGGAGTCTAGCTGCTTCACGCGGCTCAAAAATCATCCCGAGGGGGACAGCATGGTTTGGATCTTGCTCCGGCCACACCGAATGGTCTGTTTCGACCCCTGGGAGGTAGAGGGGTCTCCACCATAGCCGCCAGCATTCTGAAGTGCTGGGCAGCCTAGCATGGCTCTCCGGGAATCTGTGGCCTCCATGGCTTCTGTCGTTTCCCCCCCCACAGTCCATTGCTCTTTGGGCCAAAAACAGCCAGCTGGTCAATGTGGGAGTCCCCACTGGCGCACTCACACACCTGGCTGTGCTGCTGCCATTTTCTTAAGACGAACTGTTCCAGATAGTGTCTCCCTGCTGGCAACCCCCCCGATTTTAAAGGGAACCTTTTTTTCCTTTCAATCCCTAATGAATTGGGATTGCCTCCATTGAATCCCTGAACTCTACTCACAATTCTCCTTTCTGAAAAGAAGATCCAGAGGATGGCAAAGAACCTGAACTCAACCTTCTCGAGTGAATGGCTGAGAAGAAGCTGGGAGCAAGGCAGAAGGAGCGGGCCTTTTATACTTCTCAGAACTCAGCCATAGACTCAGAAAAGCACAGAAGTACCCATCCTCTGAATTGTCTCTCTACAGCAAAGGAGAAGCACACAATCCTAGTGTTTGCTTACTCCAGTTACAAATATTATAAACTTTGTTTTACATACATATGCACACACGCAAAGAGAAAGAAATAGAGAGAGAGATATGTAGAAAAAACTCCCTCTCTTCCACTCTTTGGAGCACTGATGTTAACTAGTATGACAAAAGTGCATAGTGACTGAAAAAGTGCATTATCCTGAAATCAAAAAGAAAATATCAGATCATTGCAGAACACCCATTACATATCTCAAAGTAGCTATCTTAGAAAAAAAAAATATGCCAGCAAATTGAGTGAGATTTTGCTGAATTCATATGCGTAAAAAAGTTAGTGTGTCTCTGAAAATCTTAACAAACAAAATGGAATATTTACATTTGATTGATCATGTGTCATGAACTTAATATAAACTCTTAGGGTCTACATAGAGAATCTAACCCCCATCTAGTTTTTCAAGTATTACATTTATCTTGCTTCTGGCCATTGTCCTCTTTCCATTCCTTCCACTTTTCTCAGATTTATAGGCTTCTCCAGAGAGTTAGGTTTTCTCTCTGTCCAAGTATGGTGGCTAGACTCTGTGCTTGAGTGAGGACTGGATTAATTTCATTTGATCAATTTGTTTATTTTCTTGGCTTTTCATGTTATTCTCATGAGATTTCTCAACATCAACTTTGTAAAACATTAGTATGTTTTCTATCCTTCTTCACAAAGATATATAAGTCACTTTCTTCTGTTTCTTTGTCTTTGGAAATATATTTTCACATTCACCTTTTCTAACTTACTTGATTTTATTCTAATGGGTTCAGCACTCAAAGTGATTCCTTATGTTCTTGAAAATAGTGGCTATGATCAAGATTATATTGCAGAAGCTTGTTGGCTTTCTTCTCCAACTTTATTCGGACTTGTGCATGAGCAATCATGATCTGTCTACAGTCAGAGCCAGTTCATGTGTTTTTTAAATTATAACTGAACTCTTTCATTCTCCCTCTACCAATAATACAATCACTTTTATTTTCATGCAATCCATTTCCTGAAGTCTTAGGGCATGTCAAATTTTTCAACTTTCAATTTCCAAATGTTAGGGCTGCTCAAAATTTGTGACATGCCTCGGAGAATATAAAGTTATTTGGCTTACTTTAATATAATTTAGATGTGCTTGGAAAATAACTACATAAATATAAAGTTTTACATTTTTTTGTTTCATTTCACAGGTTCACCTGTGTTTCTCTTTTTGTTAAATGTTATTTTTTTCTGACAGTGCTAATATTTCTGGCTTCATTTCCTGTGATAACAGCTCTGTAATGATTTCTAAAAAAAGAACAAGACTGGGAACATTAACAATATGAGGACCCTAATTGGGATTGGGAGAGACTTGTTGCAATCTAAACTCCCAACACTGTGAAATATTCTCAGATATGGCCTCTTGTTAAGAAAACAAAGTAGTGATGATGCTAGAAACTCCCCCACCAGCCAGTCTTGCAAGAAACATATATCCAAAAGTGCTTGAAAAGTGGGAATGAGCTAACAGTTCTTTTAAGTTTAGGTTTAAGTTTTATTGAATTTTTATACTGGCCCCCTCCCAAGGGACTCAGGGCGGTGCACAGCCATTTAAAAAACAGTACATAAAAATTAAGATGCAATTAAAAAGAATAAATCAAAAGGCCAATTAAAAGT